>JASXTE010000516.1:0-2500 GCA_030280995.1 Hemileia vastatrix
TCATGATATTAAAATGGGTAACTTGGCAACACTTTGTTAAAAAACACTCAACATTGCAAAAAAAAAAATTTTTTTTGTAAAATCAGTATATACACACTACTACAGTCTTATAATGCTTAGTGAGATCATTTTCTGAAATTTTTTTTTTTTTTTTGAAATTTTTTTTTTTTTGAATTTTTTTTTTTTGTGTCTTCAAATTGTAAGTGATAAATACAACAGTCTAATAGTGCTTAGTGATTTCCTTTTAATTTTTAATTTTTTTTTTTTTTTTTTTTTTTTTTTTTTTTGGCTCTTCAAAATGTGAGTGATGAACACAACAGTCTAATAATGATAAGTGTTTTCCTTTTAAAAAAATTTTTTTTTTGAATTTTTTTTTTTTTGTGTCTCTTCACATTGTGAGTGATAATCACTGATCATATTATTGAAATGTTGAATTTGGATGCACTATGAATAAAAACATTCAACATGACAAAAGAATTATAATGGCACCACATTATGCATATTTTCATTGATATTCACTGATCATGATATTGAAATGTTGAACTTGGCAACACTTGGAAAAAACACATTCAACATGATAAAAAAAATTGAAATGACACTACATTATGCATATTTTTCAGTGATATTCACTGATCATGATATTAAAATGGGTAACTTGGCAACACTTTGTTAAAAAAACACTCAACATTGCAAAAAAAATTTTTTTTTTGTAAAATCAGTATATACACACTACTACAGTCTTATAATGCTTAGTGAGATCATTTTCTGAAATTTTTTTTTTTTTTTGAAATTTTTTTTTTTTTTGAATTTTTTTTTTTTTGTGTCTTCAAATTGTAAGTGATAAATACAACAGTCTAATAGTGCTTAGTGATTTCCTTTTAATTTTTATTTTTTTTTTTTTTTTTTTTTTTTTTTTTTTGGCTCTTCAAAATGTGAGTGATGAACACAACAGTCTAATAATGATAAGTGTTTTCCTTTTAAAAAAATTTTTTTTTTGAATTTTTTTTTTTTTGTGTCTCTTCACATTGTGAGTGATAATCACTGATCATATTATTGAAATGTTGAATTTGGATGCACTATGAATAAAAACATTCAACATGACAAAAGAATTATAATGGCACCACATTATGCATATTTTCATTGATATTCACTGATCATGATATTGAAATGTTGAACTTGGCAACACTTGGAAAAACACATTCAACATGACAAAAAAATTGAAATGACACTACATTATGCATATTTTCAGTGATATTCACTGATCATGATATTAAAATGGGTTAACTTGGCAACACTTTGTTAAAAAACACTCAACATTGCAAAAAAAAAATTTTTTTGTAAAATCAGTATATACACACTACCTACAGTCTTATATGCTTAGTGAGATCATTTTCTGAAATTTTTTTTTTTTTTGAAATTTTTTTTTTTTTGAATTTTTTTTTTTTGTGTCTTCAAATTGTAAGTGATAAATACAACAGTCTAATAGTGCTTAGTGATTTCCTTTTAATTTTTAATTTTTTTTTTTTTTTTTTTTTTTTTTTTTTTTTGGCTCTTCAAAATGTGAGTGATGAACACAACAGTCTAATAATGATAAGTGTTTTCCTTTTAAAAAAATTTTTTTTTTGAATTTTTTTTTTTTTGTGTCTCTTCACATTGTGAGTGATAATCACTGATCATATTATGAAATGTTGAATTTGGATGCACTATGAATAAAAACATTCAACATGACAAAAGAATTATAATGGCACCACATTATGCATATTTTCATTGATATTCACTGATCATGATATTGAAATGTTGAACTTGGCAACACTTGGAAAAACACATTCAACATGATAAAAAAATTGAAATGACACTACATTATGCATATTTTCAGTGATATTCACTGATCATGATATTAAAATGGGTAACTTGGCAACACTTTGTTAAAAAACACTCAACATTGCAAAAAAAATTTTTTTTTGTAAAATCAGTATATACACACTACTACAGTCTTATAATGCTTAGTGAGATCATTTTCTGAAATTTTTTTTTTTTTTTTGAAATTTTTTTTTTTTTTGAATTTTTTTTTTTTTTGTGTCTTCAAATTGTAAGTGATAAATACAACAGTCTAATAGTGCTTAGTGATTTCCTTTTAATTTTTAATTTTTTTTTTTTTTTTTTTTTTTTTTTTTTGGCTCTTCAAAATGTGAGTGATGAACACAACAGTCTAATAATGATAAGTGTTTTCCTTTTAAAAAAATTTTTTTTTTGAATTTTTTTTTTTTTGTGTCTCTTCACATTGTGAGTGATAATCACTGATCATATTATTGAAATGTTGAATTTGGATGCACTATGAATAAAAACATTCAACATGACAAAAGAATTATAATGGCACCACATTATGCATATTTTCATTGATATTCACTGATCATGATATTGAAATGTTGAACTTGGCAACACTTGGAAAAACACATTCAACATGATAAAAAAATTGAAATGACACTACATTATGCATATT
>JASXTE010000516.1:15000-20000 GCA_030280995.1 Hemileia vastatrix
TAATAATGATAAGTGTTTTCCTTTTAAAAAAATTTTTTTTTTGAATTTTTTTTTTTTTTGTGTCTCTTCACATTGTGAGTGATAATCACTGATCATATTATTGAAATGTTGAATTTGGATGCACTATGAATAAAAACATTCAACATGACAAAAGAATTATAATGGCACCACATTATGCATATTTTCATTGATATTCACTGATCATGATATTGAAATGTTGAACTTGGCAACACTTGGAAAAACACATTCAACATGACAAAAAAATTGAAATGACACTACATTATGCATATTTTCAGTGATATTCACTGATCATGATATTAAAATGGGTAACTTGGCAACACTTTGTTAAAAAACACTCAACATTGCAAAAAAAAAATTTTTTTGTAAAATCAGTATATACACACTACTACAGTCTTATAATGCTTAGTGAGATCATTTTCTGAAATTTTTTTTTTTTTTTGAAATTTTTTTTTTTTTGAATTTTTTTTTTTTTGTGTCTTCAAATTGTAAGTGATAAATACAACAGTCTAATAGTGCTTAGTGATTTCCTTTTAATTTTTAATTTTTTTTTTTTTTTTTTTTTTTTTTTTTTTTTGGCTCTTCAAAATGTGAGTGATGAACACAACAGTCTAATAATGATAAGTGTTTTCCTTTTAAAAAAATTTTTTTTTTGAATTTTTTTTTTTTTGTGTCTCTTCACATTGTGAGTGATAATCACTGATCATATTATTGAAATGTTGAATTTGGATGCACTATGAATAAAAACATTCAACATGACAAAAGAATTATAATGGCACCACATTATGCATATTTTCATTGATATTCACTGATCATGATATTGAAATGTTGAACTTGGCAACACTTGGAAAAACACATTCAACATGATAAAAAAATTGAAATGACACTACATTATGCATATTTTCAGTGATATTCACTGATCATGATATTAAAATGGGTAACTTGGCAACACTTTGTTAAAAAACACTCAACATTGCAAAAAAAATTTTTTTTTGTAAAATCAGTATATACACACTACTACAGTCTTATAATGCTTAGTGAGATCATTTTCTGAAATTTTTTTTTTTTTTTGAAATTTTTTTTTTTTTTGAATTTTTTTTTTTTTGTGTCTTCAAATTGTAAGTGATAAATACAACAGTCTAATAGTGCTTAGTGATTTCCTTTTAATTTTTAATTTTTTTTTTTTTTTTTTTTTTTTTTTTTGGCTCTTCAAAATGTGAGTGATGAACACAACAGTCTAATAATGATAAGTGTTTTCCTTTTAAAAAAATTTTTTTTTTGAATTTTTTTTTTTTTGTGTCTCTTCACATTGTGAGTGATAATCACTGATCATATTATTGAAATGTTGAATTTGGATGCACTATGAATAAAAACATTCAACATGACAAAAGAATTATAATGGCACCACATTATGCATATTTTCATTGATATTCACTGATCATGATATTGAAATGTTGAACTTGGCAACACTTGGAAAAACACATTCAACATGACAAAAAAATTGAAATGACACTACATTATGCATATTTTCAGTGATATTCACTGATCATGATATTAAAATGGGTAACTTGGCAACACTTTGTTAAAAAACACTCAACATTGCAAAAAAAAAATTTTTTTGTAAAATCAGTATATACACACTACTACAGTCTTATAATGCTTAGTGAGATCATTTTCTGAAATTTTTTTTTTTTTTGAAATTTTTTTTTTTTTTGAATTTTTTTTTTTTTGTGTCTTCAAATTGTAAGTGATAAATACAACAGTCTAATAGTGCTTAGTGATTTCCTTTTAATTTTTAATTTTTTTTTTTTTTTTTTTTTTTTTTTTTTTTGGCTCTTCAAAATGTGAGTGATGAACACAACAGTCTAATAATGATAAGTGTTTTCCTTTTAAAAAAATTTTTTTTTTGAATTTTTTTTTTTTTGTGTCTCTTCACATTGTGAGTGATAATCACTGATCATATTATTGAAATGTTGAATTTGGATGCACTATGAATAAAAACATTCAACATGACAAAAGAATTATAATGGCACCACATTATGCATATTTTCATTGATATTCACTGATCATGATATTGAAATGTTGAACTTGGCAACACTTGGAAAAACACATTCAACATGATAAAAAAATTGAAATGACACTACATTATGCATATTTTCAGTGATATTCACTGATCATGATATTAAAATGGGTAACTTGGCAACACTTTGTTAAAAAACACTCAACATTGCAAAAAAAATTTTTTTTTGTAAAATCAGTATATACACACTACTACAGTCTTATAATGCTTAGTGAGATCATTTTCTGAAATTTTTTTTTTTTTTTGAAATTTTTTTTTTTTTTGAATTTTTTTTTTTTTTGTGTCTTCAAATTGTAAGTGATAAATACAACAGTCTAATAGTGCTTAGTGATTTCCTTTTAATTTTTAATTTTTTTTTTTTTTTTTTTTTTTTTTTTTTGGCTCTTCAAAATGTGAGTGATGAACACAACAGTCTAATAATGATAAGTGTTTTCCTTTTAAAAAAATTTTTTTTTTGAATTTTTTTTTTTTTGTGTCTCTTCACATTGTGAGTGATAATCACTGATCATATTATTGAAATGTTGAATTTGGATGCACTATGAATAAAAACATTCAACATGACAAAAGAATTATAATGGCACCACATTATGCATATTTTCATTGATATTCACTGATCATGATATTGAAATGTTGAACTTGGCAACACTTGGAAAAACACATTCAACATGATAAAAAAATTGAAATGACACTACATTATGCATATTTTCAGTGATATTCACTGATCATGATATTAAAATGGGTAACTTGGCAACACTTTGTTAAAAAACACTCAACATTGCAAAAAAAATTTTTTTTTGTAAAATCAGTATATACACACTACTACAGTCTTATAATGCTTAGTGAGATCATTTTCTGAAATTTTTTTTTTTTTTTGAAATTTTTTTTTTTTTTGAATTTTTTTTTTTTTGTGTCTTCAAATTGTAAGTGATAAATACAACAGTCTAATAGTGCTTAGTGATTTCCTTTTAATTTTTAATTTTTTTTTTTTTTTTTTTTTTTTTTTTTTGGCTCTTCAAAATGTGAGTGATGAACACAACAGTCTAATAATGATAAGTGTTTTCCTTTTAAAAAAATTTTTTTTTTGAATTTTTTTTTTTTGTGTCTCTTCACATTGTGAGTGATAATCACTGATCATATTATTGAAATGTTGAATTTGGATGCACTATGAATAAAAACATTCAACATGACAAAAGAATTATAATGGCACCACATTATGCATATTTTCATTGATATTCACTGATCATGATATTGAAATGTTGAACTTGGCAACACTTGGAAAAACACATTCAACATGATACAAAAATTGAAATGACACTACATTATGCATATTTTCAGTGATATTCACTGATCATGATATTAAAATGGGTAACTTGGCAACACTTTGTTAAAAAACACTCAACATTGCAAAAAAAATTTTTTTTTGTAAAATCAGTATATACACACTACTACAGTCTTATAATGCTTAGTGAGATCATTTTCTGAAATTTTTTTTTTTTTTTGAAATTTTTTTTTTTTTTGAATTTTTTTTTTTTTGTGTCTTCAAATTGTAAGTGATAAATACAACAGTCTAATAGTGCTTAGTGATTTCCTTTTAATTTTTAATTTTTTTTTTTTTTTTTTTTTTTTTTTTTTGGCTCTTCAAAATGTGAGTGATGAACACAACAGTCTAATAATGATAAGTGTTTTCCTTTTAAAAAATTTTTTTTTTTGAATTTTTTTTTTTTGTGTCTCTTCACATTGTGAGTGATAATCACTGATCATATTATTGAAATGTTGAATTTGGATGCACTATGAATAAAAACATTCAACATGACAAAAGAATTATAATGGCACCACATTATGCATATTTTCATTGATATTCACTGATCATGATATTGAAATGTTGAACTTGGCAACACTTGGAAAAACACATTCAACATGATAAAAAAATTGAAATGACACTACATTATGCATATTTTCAGTGATATTCACTGATCATGATATTAAAATGGGTAACTTGGCAACACTTTGTTAAAAAACACTCAACATTGCAAAAAAAATTTTTTTTTGTAAAATCAGTATATACACACTACTACAGTCTTATAATGCTTAGTGAGATCATTTTCTGAAATTTTTTTTTTTTTTTGAAATTTTTTTTTTTTTTGAATTTTTTTTTTTTTGTGTCTTCAAATTGTAAGTGATAAATACAACAGTCTAATAGTGCTTAGTGATTTCCTTTTAATTTTTAATTTTTTTTTTTTTTTTTTTTTTTTTTTTTGGCTCTTCAAAATGTGAGTGATGAACACAACAGTCTAATAATGATAAGTGTTTTCCTTTTAAAAAAATTTTTTTTTTGAATTTTTTTTTTTTTGTGTCTCTTCACATTGTGAGTGATAATCACTGATCATATTATTGAAATGTTGAATTTGGATGCACTATGAATAAAAACATTCAACATGACAAAAGAATTATAATGGCACCACATTATGCATATTTTCATTGATATTCACTGATCATGATATTGAAATGTTGAACTTGGCAACACTTGGAAAAACACATTCAACATGATAAAAAAATTGAAATGACACTACATTATGCATATTTTCAGTGATATTCACTGATCATGATATTAAAATGGGTAACTTGGCAACACTTTGTTAAAAAACACTCAACATTGCAAAAAAAATTTTTTTTTGTAAAATCAGTATATACACACTACTACAGTCTTATAATGCTTAGTGAGATCATTTTCTGAATTTTTTTTTTTTTTTTGAAATTTTTTTTTTTTTTGAATTTTTTTTTTTTTGTGTCTTCAAATTGTAAGTGATAAATACAACAGTCTAATAGTGCTTAGTGATTTCCTTTTAATTTTTAATTTTTTTTTTTTTTTTTTTTTTTTTTTTTGGCTCTTCAAAATGTGAGT
>JASXTE010000516.1:30000-35000 GCA_030280995.1 Hemileia vastatrix
ATCCAGAGAATGCAAAACAAACATCAAATTAAATAATTGGAAACATGTAAAGTAATAATAACAATTAACTCAAATCAACTTGAAACAATAAAACTTGACATAACAAAATAAAATTAAGACTACATAAAAGTGTGAATAGTTCATTATCAATTAAAAAACAGTCATTAAGCATGAAAAAAAAAACTTAACATAAAAAAATAAAATAAAACAAAATTTTGCATAAATTCAATGATATTCACTAATCATGATATTGAAAAGGTGAAATTGGCAACACTTGGAAAGTAAACACTCAACATGACAAAAAAAATAAAATGACACAAAATTATGCATATTTTCAGTAATATTCACTGATCATGATATTGAAAAGGTGAAATAGGCAACACTTGGAAAAAAAACACTCAACATGACAAAAAAAATAAAATGACACAAAATTATGCATATTTTCAGTAATATTCACTGATCATGATATTGAAAAGGTGAAATTGGCAACACTTGGAAAAAAAACACTCAACATGACAAAAAAAATAAAATGACACAAAATTATGCATATTTTCAGTGATATTCACTGATCATCATATTTAAAGGGTGAACTTGGAAACACTTGGAAAAAAAACACTCAACATGACAAAAAAAATAAAAAGACACAAAATTATGCATATTTTCAGTAATATTCACTGATCATGATATTGAAAAGGTGAAATTGGCAACACTTGGAAAAAAAACACTCAACATGACAAAAAAAATAAAATGACACAAAATTATGCATATTTTCAGTAATATTCACTGATCATGATATTGAAAAAGTGAAATTGGCAACACTTGGAAAAAAAACACTCAACATGACAAAAAAAATAAAATGACACAAAATTATGCATATTTTCACTGATATTCACTGATCATCATATTTAAAGGGTGAACTTGGCAACACTTGGAAAAAAAACACTCAACATGACAAAAAAAATAAAATGACACAAAATTATGCATATTTTCAGTAATATTCACTGATCATGATATTGAAAAGGTGAAATTGGCAACACTTGGAAAAAAAACACTAAACATGACAAAAAAAATAAAATGACACAAAATTATGCATATTTTCAGTAATATTCACTGATCATGATATTGAAAAGGTGAACTTGGCAACACTTGGAAAAACACATTCAATATGACAAAAAAATTGAAATGACACTACATTATGCATATTTTCAGTGATATTCACTGATCATGATATTAAAATGGGTAACTTGGCAACACTTTGTTAAAAAACACTCAACATTGCAAAAAAAAATATTTTTTGTAAAATCAGTATATACACACTACTACAGTCTTATAATGCTTAGTGAGATCATTTTCTGAAATTTTTTTTTTTTTTTGAAAAATTTTTTTTTTTTGATTTTTTTTTTTTTGTGTCTTCAAATTGTAAGTGATAAATACAACAGTCTAATAGTGCTTAGTGATTTCCTTTTAATTTTTTTTTTTTTTTTTTTTTTTTTTTTTTTTTTTTTTGGCTCTTCAAAATGTGAGTGATGAACACAACAGTCTAATAATGATAAGTGTTTTCCTTTTAAAAAAATTTTTTTTTTGAATTTTTTTTTTTTTGTGTCTCTTCACATTGTGAGTGATAATCACTGATCATATTATTGAAATGTTGAATTTGGATGCACTATGAATAAAAACATTCAACATGACAAAAGAATTATAATGGCACCACATTATGCATATTTTCATTGATATTCACTGATCATGATATTGAAATGTTGAACTTGGCAACACTTGGAAAAACACATTCAACATGACAAAAAAATTGAAATGACACTACATTATGCATATTTTCAGTGATATTCACTGATCATGATATTAAAATGGGTAACTTGGCAACACTTTGTTAAAAAACACTCAACATTGCAAAAAAAAAATTTTTTTGTAAAATCAGTATATACACACTACTACAGTCTTATAATGCTTAGTGAGATCATTTTCTGAAATTTTTTTTTTTTTTGAAATTTTTTTTTTTTTTGAATTTTTTTTTTTTTTATGTCTTCAAATTGTAAGTGATAAATACAACAGTCTAATAGTGCTTAGTGATTTCCTTTTAATTTTTAATTTTTTTTTTTTTTTTTTTTTTTTTTTTTTGGCTCTTCAAAATGTGAGTGATGAACACAACAGTCTAATAATGATAAGTGTTTTCCTTTTAAAAAAATTTTTTTTTTGAATTTTTTTTTTTTTTGTGTCTCTTCACATTGTGAGTGATAATCACTGATCATATTATTGAAATGTTGAATTTGGATGCACTATGAATAAAAACATTCAACATGACAAAAGAATTATAATGGCACCACATTATGCATATTTTCATTGATATTCACTGATCATGATATTGAAATGTTGAACTTGGCAACACTTGGAAAAACACATTCAACATGACAAAAAAATTGAAATGACACTACATTATGCATATTTTCAGTGATATTCACTGATCATGATATTAAAATGGGTAACTTGGCAACACTTTGTTAAAAAACACTCAACATTGCAAAAAAAAAATTTTTTTGTAAAATCAGTATATACACACTACTACAGTCTTATAATGCTTAGTGAGATCATTTTCTGAAATTTTTTTTTTTTTTTGAAATTTTTTTTTTTTTGAATTTTTTTTTTTTTGTGTCTTCAAATTGTAAGTGATAAATACAACAGTCTAATAGTGCTTAGTGATTTCCTTTTAATTTTTAATTTTTTTTTTTTTTTTTTTTTTTTTTTTTTTTGGCTCTTCAAAATGTGAGTGATGAACACAACAGTCTAATAATGATAAGTGTTTTCCTTTTAAAAAAATTTTTTTTTTGAATTTTTTTTTTTTTTGTGTCTCTTCACATTGTGAGTGATAATCACTGATCATATTATTGAAATGTTGAATTTGGATGCACTATGAATAAAAACATTCAACATGACAAAAGAATTATAATGGCACCACATTATGCATATTTTCATTGATATTCACTGATCATGATATTGAAATGTTGAACTTGGCAACACTTGGAAAAACACATTCAACATGATAAAAAAATTGAAATGACACTACATTATGCATATTTTCAGTGATATTCACTGATCATGATATTAAAATGGGTAACTTGGCAACACTTTGTTAAAAAACACTCAACATTGCAAAAAAAATTTTTTTTTGTAAAATCAGTATATACACACTACTACAGTCTTATAATGCTTAGTGAGATCATTTTCTGAAATTTTTTTTTTTTTTTGAAATTTTTTTTTTTTTTGAATTTTTTTTTTTTTGTGTCTTCAAATTGTAAGTGATAAATACAACAGTCTAATAGTGCTTAGTGATTTCCTTTTAATTTTTAATTTTTTTTTTTTTTTTTTTTTTTTTTTTTGGCTCTTCAAAATGTGAGTGATGAACACAACAGTCTAATAATGATAAGTGTTTTCCTTTTAAAAAAATTTTTTTTTTGAATTTTTTTTTTTTTGTGTCTCTTCACATTGTGAGTGATAATCACTGATCATATTATTGAAATGTTGAATTTGGATGCACTATGAATAAAAACATTCAACATGACAAAAGAATTATAATGGCACCACATTATGCATATTTTCATTGATATTCACTGATCATGATATTGAAATGTTGAACTTGGCAACACTTGGAAAAACACATTCAACATGACAAAAAAATTGAAATGACACTACATTATGCATATTTTCAGTGATATTCACTGATCATGATATTAAAATGGGTAACTTGGCAACACTTTGTTAAAAAACACTCAACATTGCAAAAAAAAAATTTTTTTGTAAAATCAGTATATACACACTACTACAGTCTTATAATGCTTAGTGAGATCATTTTCTGAAATTTTTTTTTTTTTTGAAATTTTTTTTTTTTTTGAATTTTTTTTTTTTTTGTGTCTTCAAATTGTAAGTGATAAATACAACAGTCTAATAGTGCTTAGTGATTTCCTTTTAATTTTTAATTTTTTTTTTTTTTTTTTTTTTTTTTTTTTTTGGCTCTTCAAAATGTGAGTGATGAACACAACAGTCTAATAATGATAAGTGTTTTCCTTTTAAAAAAATTTTTTTTTTGAATTTTTTTTTTTTTGTGTCTCTTCACATTGTGAGTGATAATCACTGATCATATTATTGAAATGTTGAATTTGGATGCACTATGAATAAAAACATTCAACATGACAAAAGAATTATAATGGCACCACATTATGCATATTTTCATTGATATTCACTGATCATGATATTGAAATGTTGAACTTGGCAACACTTGGAAAAACACATTCAACATGATAAAAAAATTGAAATGACACTACATTATGCATATTTTCAGTGATATTCACTGATCATGATATTAAAATGGGTAACTTGGCAACACTTTGTTAAAAAACACTCAACATTGCAAAAAAAATTTTTTTTTGTAAAATCAGTATATACACACTACTACAGTCTTATAATGCTTAGTGAGATCATTTTCTGAAATTTTTTTTTTTTTTTGAAATTTTTTTTTTTTTTGAATTTTTTTTTTTTTGTGTCTTCAAATTGTAAGTGATAAATACAACAGTCTAATAGTGCTTAGTGATTTCCTTTTAATTTTTAATTTTTTTTTTTTTTTTTTTTTTTTTTTTTGGCTCTTCAAAATGTGAGTGATGAACACAACAGTCTAATAATGATAAGTGTTTTCCTTTTAAAAAAATTTTTTTTTTGAATTTTTTTTTTTTTGTGTCTCTTCACATTGTGAGTGATAATCACTGATCATATTATTGAAATGTTGAATTTGGATGCACTATGAATAAAAACATTCAACATGACAAAAGAATTATAATGGCACCACATTATGCATATTTTCATTGATATTCACTGATCATGATATTGAAATGTTGAACTTGGCAACACTTGGAAAAACACATTCAACATGATAAAAAATTGAAATGACACTACATTATGCATATTTTCAGTGATATTCACTGATCATGATATTAAAA
>JASXTE010000046.1:0-197363 GCA_030280995.1 Hemileia vastatrix
AGTTCCATTCCTTCAATTTCAGGTTTCGCCTCCTCTACCAATTCCGGAGGTTCGACTTTTGAATCTGATGGTTTCATCACCTCATCTCCTAGTAACGGTCTACTAAACAATAATGAAGTTCCTCCAAACAATGGTGAAGAAGACAAGACCAAGACTTCAATCTTTAGTAAATTATGGCCTTCAAGTTCTCAAGAGAATCCATCATCGAATTCATCAGGAGGAGTAGGTGGAGGTCCAAGGTTGAGACATAATCGAGGATTGAGTGAAATCGAATCTATTGAGAAAGATGGCGGTGGATCTTCTACCTTTTCAATCGATTTCAAAGGTCTAGGCTCCAACGATTCCCATTCCATCCTTCAAGATTCAGGTCCAGCTTCTCCCATCGCAACCGGCAACGCGAGTGGAACCAGTTACGGTGATTCTTTTTCAATCTCTCATAGACCTGGAGGCAAGACTCCATTGTTGAACGGAGCTAAGAAGCCTATTGTTGAGAAATTGAATTACTCAAATGGTTCAAATGGTCCATATAATGAGAATCATTCCAGAAAGAATTCAGGTTTAGCAATTCAAACCAATGGCCTCAACAACAATGGAATGTCTGAAAGAAACGTTGGTATTCCTCAAACGGTTTCCGCTAATGGTTATGGACCTGGATATGGTTATTCACCTTATGGAAGTTCAACTACTAGTTCTGCAACTTTAAAGAATCCAACTTTACCTTCTTCACAATCCAATCATGGTTATCCAAACCATTCTACTTTTTCATCTCCTTTTGGTTCTAAATATGGCATCACTTTGAATGGTTCTCCAAATTCCAAAAACTTGAATCAGAAGGATAAAGAAGGTTTCGAAGCTTTGTTGAAAGCTACTGAATCTCCTTTTTCTTGGGATACTAAAGATGGTCAAGAAGAATTTGATGATTATTTACATCAAGAATCTGATGATGAAAATACTCACAATAACAACCATTACAACAATAATAATAGTAGAGCACATTCCAAAATTTCATTAGCTTCTTCAAATCATAGGAAACCTAATAAAAAGAAATCTTTATTACCTGGTTTAAGAGCTATTTTGAATGTTGGAACTTTGATCATTTTGATAGCTGCTTTATTAATGTTATTTGCTGGTTATCCAATCATTGATGGTACTAAATATTTACATTCTACTGGTGTCAATTTGGCTACTTCTTCTAATGCTTCTTTTTAATGCTGGAGCTCCTTTACATGTTGGAAATTTGAACGATTATGATGGTTTCCCAAGTTTAATAGATCCAGTTACTCCTAAAGACGTTTATGAAAAATTATCTGTTGATGGTCAAACTAAGCTGAAATTGGTCTTTAGTGATGAATTTGAAACTGATGGTAGAAGTTTTTACCCTGGTGATGATCCTTATTGGGAAGCCGTAGATCTTTGGGTGAGTTCTGGAAAGATGAACAGTGGTGTTTCCCTACCTTTCTCTCTATATTCTCTTTATTGGATTACTGATCGATTCTTTCTCTTACCTGAAACCTTCCATCT
Source organism: Hemileia vastatrix (assembly GCA_030280995.1). NCBI lineage: Eukaryota > Fungi > Basidiomycota > Pucciniomycetes > Pucciniales > Zaghouaniaceae > Hemileia > Hemileia vastatrix. The sequence continues at coordinate 1,522 of JASXTE010000046.1, forward strand.
CTGATTCCAGTATTGGGGAACTAACAATTATGAATGGTACGATCCAGCTGCAATCACTACCAAGGATGGATCTCTTCAGATAACTCTCTCTGAACAACCAATTCATGATCTTAACTTTAGAGGTGGAATGATTCAATCTTGGAACAAGTTCTGTTTCACGGGTGGTTTGTTGGAGGCTTCTGTTAGGTTACGTGAGTGTCTAACTATCGTCGATCGCTTTCATTGAAACTTTCGCTCACTTCGAGTTCCTTCTCTTCTCTCTCTATGTTTCTCTGTCTCTATCTCTTGTGTCGATTTAAACAGCTGGATACAGTGACGTGAGCGGTCTTTGGCCTGGTGAGTGTTTTGAACTGCTCAAGTCGACGAGAAGTCGAGACTTGTTGACACTTTACGTTTCGTCACTGTTCTGACGATCTCTCACTCTTTTCCTCCTTCATCTCTCTTTCAAAGCCTTCTGGATGATGGGAAACCTTGGTAGAGGTAAGTGACTCCTAGGCTTTTGATAGCCATTTCGACATTTGGAAACAGTTAGAGCTCTTCGTCGATGAGAAAGCGACCCTCATCTTCGTCGCCACTCTTACTGACATCCCTTCCGTCTTTCTAATCCTTCGTTCTCACTCTTGTAGCTGGTTATGGTGCAAGTTTGGAAGGTCTCTGGCCATATTCTTATGAAGGTGAGTCCGAAAGTCAGGACGATTTGGAAGCTGATACGAGAGCTATTGGACAGCACGACTGATCTCGCTCTGTCCTTCGTCTATTCGAAAATGTCTCCAGCTTGTGATGTTGGAACTATTTACAATCAAACAACTCCTGAAGGAATTCCAGCTTCCAATGCCAGAGGAGGTCGAACTGCTTTCAATGGTAAATACAACACCGAATCTCTCTCGTGGCTTCAAGGTCAGAGGTTATCTGCATGTACTTGTGCGGGAGAAGATCATCCAGGTCCAAAGCTTTCGGATGGAAGTTTCAAAGGAAGAGGAGCGGTAGAAATCGACGTGTTCGAGGCGCAAGTCGGCAAAGGAAAGGCAGATCCTTCGATCAGGACGATGCAAGTTTCGCAGAGTGCGCAGGTGAGTTTGATTCCGAATCGAAGACCAATCTTCTTTGTTAGCTTGTTGTTTCGTGCTGGTCACAGCCTCTTGAACTCTTACTGATCTCTTGACTTGACGCTCTCTCTCTCTCTCCGATTCCTCCACTTAGTTCGCTCCGTTCAATGTAAGTTCGAAAGCTCATTTTCCAATCTCTCTCACACTTCTACTGACCTTTGTACACTCTCTCGCTCTCTCTTACGCCGCAATTAGGACCAGTATAAGTTTGCAAACACAACAGGACCTGCTTACGACCTCTTCACTCCTCTATCATCTGAAGCGAACACTTACAAAGGAGCGGCGTATCAACAATCAGGTTCCATCGTCTCCGATACTTTGGCTGGTAGTACTGAGAAAGGAGCTTTCGGAATTGGTGGTGGTGGAGGATTCGCTACTTATGGTACTGAATACACGACTGGAGCTCAGGGATCTGCAACTTGGATCAACAATGGAAATCCATCTTTCAGAATCAATCCCGCTGCTCTTGAACCTGATCCAGTCTCGCAGATTTCAAACAGAGTGATGGCTAGTGAGCCAATGGTCAGTGTCACGGGAGAATAGAAGAGCTCGAAACAGAACGACATTGAGTACTGACGATGCTCCGATAATATCTTCACGTTTCCCATCATATCTTCACATTTTAGTACATCATCTTTAATCTAGGAATCTCGCAGAACTTCGGAACGCCTAATTGGAATAGGCTCCAGTTCCCAAACACGATGAGGTGAGTCTAACTATTCATTTCGATAGGCATCGATGACGTTCGCTGACTCTTCGCACTCTGTTCGTCCTCTTGCTGCTCTTTCTCTAGTGTCGATTGGGTTCGAGTCTACCAACCTGAAGACAGCATCAATGTCGGATGCGATCCTTCTGTAAGTTGAAGGCGAGATGCAAACGAGTAAAGAGGACAGGAACCTTGATCACTTCTTATCTCTTAAATCCATCGCTAATCATCTTTTTTTTCGCAATTTCTTATTTCCTATAGGACTATCCAACTCAAGACTATATCAACAGACATCCAGAAGCATACAGTAATGCACAGCTGCAGTTCTGGGGCGAAGGAGCCAGTGGTGAGTTTGAAGAGCGAAGTCCTCTTGACTTGGTAGTTCATCGACTCCAGAATGTAATCTCACTCTTTCCTTCTTTCCTTCTCCTCTTCAACCTTCATTCATTCTCCGTTTCGCTATACGCTTCGTCTCTGTGCTTCTCTTCTTTACAGGCTATGGTCAGGACTGGCCGCTGAACAATCAGACTGGCTGCTCAGCTGCTCATTCCAAGGCGGGTGTGCAAGATGATGCCAATCCTCACAGACTGTAAGTAGGAATGACGAAAACGGAAGGAGAGAGGCAGAGAAATGGCTGAGAAAGACAAGGGAGAGGGGCTGGTCTCTCTGAAGCTCTACGACGTCACTGACACTTCTCTCTCCACCTCTGCTACTCTACTTCCTTAAAAAAGAGCTCCTTTCGTCGCTCAATCTCAACTTCCACCGTTCTAGGCGGTTTTGCTTCTCCAGAAACAATCTCTGACGTCGCGGGAGACGAAAGAGCGCACTTTCGAACGGGGACTGTCTCTCTCTCTTCTCTCTCTTCCTCTTCTTTCTTCGACTCTCTTATTCCAATCTCTCTTTTCTTACAGACGAACAATTCTCAACTCTTCAATGTTCCAATAATTCCATCTCAAAAATAAAGGAACGGTCTTCTCACTGGATCCAGTTCCCTTGTCGCTTTCCGATCCGCAACACAATATATTACCAAGACTCATTCAATCACTTCCCTTAAGGCCCCTTCCTCTTTGTTACCTTCTCTTGTCTCTTTCTTTTCGGGGTAATTGTTCCTCTCCTTTCACTGTAGATTCTATCCTTGGCTCCTTCTCACTCTCCGTCTCCTTAATTCGATTCGCTGTCTAGATATTTCTTGCGTCTCCTTCTTCCACTCTCTTTTTATTTTCTGCTCCCTTCCACTGCCAACAACAACAACTTAGACACGGACACTCTTTTCAAATCAGTTTCCAAATTTATTAGCTACACTTCTCTTTTCGCTTTTGGATTGTCGTCATGATCTCGATTCTGCTCAGACTGTCACATCAAAAAGTCAAAGGTACAAAGAGATTGTTTGTGATTCTATTTAACCAAAAGAAAGTATGAATTAACAAAAGAATGTGGTAGAGTAGGTTGGGCGCTCTCTGCGTCAAGCGAGAACAGATTTCAAACCAAGATGCTCAGATTGGAAGACGAGAAGAAGTCTCAAGAAAACATTTAGATTTTGTGAGACGATGGAGACGGATTAGACAGAGACGATCGAAAGAATGTAGATTGTACTAGGTTAACATGACACTGGAGAAACGAGAAATCGAAGCAAAGCAGAAAGGAGATCCCTCATGCGCGGCTGGCGTGCATCGACAGTCTTGCACCAGCTTGTTGAGCTTGTCTCGAAGAGAATCTCTCGAGCTCTCCTTGAGAGACAGCGACCTTCTTCTTTCCGAAACCGAAACGTCTTGGAGTCTTGATGAATTGAGCACGAGCGTTGTAAAGGGATTCCGAACGAGATTGGACACGGTGCATGTCTGCCTTCTCTGCTTCGATAGCTCTCTGTCTGCGCCTGCGTTCGTTTCCTCTGAAGTAGACGACGGCGGCACGAACTGCGAACTTGATAAGATCCATTGGGAAGTACCTGAAAAGGCGTTCGAAAGAGGAAGAGAAGGTTTTGAGGTGAGAAAAGAGGCGAGGCAAGATCATCTCTCTCGATCTCTCTCAAGTACTCACCAAACGATGTTCCAGACCCAAACGATACCAATCCAACCTCCAGAAATAGGGGCAACAAGGGTGAAGCCCCAGTCAGCCTCCGCTGCAATCGTTGACGCAATCGCTTGAGCAATGGCAAAGGCAGCCAACAGCCAAACTGATGGTCTTTCGAGGAAAGACCAAGATTGACTTCTGGTGACGAAGATCAAAGCTTGAGAGATCATAGCAACTTGAAGGTAGATAATCATGTGAACTTCAGGAGCATTGATGTCCTCATGATATCCGGTAACTCCAAAAGTTCTCTCGAAGAAAGTAGTTTCCCAGATGACGTTGAGAAGAGCGATGGTTGATCCTGCCAAGTAGAGACCGTAAGCGATAGCGTAACTGAAGATCTCGACCAAGTCCCAGTGGTCTGGAGTCAAACTTGGCTTGACTCTGAGAGAAGAAGAGAATGCGTGAAGAAAGAGAGAGAGAGAGAGAGGTAGAACGTCAGTGTCTCGAATCAAGAACGCATCAACAGCAACTTCGCTCCAACTGCCCGTTACTCACCTATCAAGAGAGATAGTCATGACGGTTCCATCGTTCAACAAGGCAATGATCAAGATCATGAATGGAGGGAAATCGAATTCATAAGCGAAAGCCATGATACTGAAACCGACGACGATTCTGATGGTGACGGAGCAGGCCTGCAATCGAGAAGATACGAAAGAAGGGTGACGATGTTCCGTTAGTCAATGATTCGAGCGAGAAGGCAGTTTGGATTCTTATACTCACGTAGATAGCATAGTTTCTCATACGTTGGAAGATGATTCTAGCTCCTCTGATGGCTTCGATGATAGTACTCAAACCAGGTTCAGTCAAGACCATGTCAGAAGCACCTCTAGCAGCGTCAGTAGCTAATTGAGACGAGAGATTGGATAAAATATGTCAGCTTGAGGTCTAGAGAATTATCTCAGCCTCTTTCCGTCTCTTTCGAAATTTACTCACCTCCTTCGACAGCGATACCAACATTTGCCTTTGACAAAGCTGGAGCATCGTTCATTCCATCTCCAGTCATAGCTACCAAATGTCCAAGATCTTGAAGACGTCTAACGATTTCATACTTGTGTTCTGGGAAGACTCCAGCGAAACCATCGACTTTCTCTACCATATCGTCCAATGAAGAATAACCAGCTGGAACTCCACCACTGACGAGAACCTTTGAAGAGAACATGACCGGATTGGCACCACCTAGACCCAAACGTTTGGCAGTTTCGATACAAATTAGAAGTTGATCTCCAGAGCACATGATGACTCTCAAACCTAATTCTTGAGCCGATTCGATGGTAGTCTTGGTATCATGACGAGGTGGATCGAAGATAGCTAGTAGACCGACCAATTCGAAACCAGTTCCTTGACCTTTAGCATCTCCAGATGGAACGTCTTCGTAACAGACGGCTAGAGCACGAAGACCACGATTGGCGAATTCCTCGACATCGCTTTCCAAAGCTTGTTCTTGAGCTTGAGTCTTGTTACGAGAGCATAGATCGATGATGACTCCAGTCATTCCCTTTGAGACTCTCTTGACTTGACCAGTAGATTCATCCAAGTAAGTGACGACGGTTCTCTTATCGACTGGGTTGAATGGGCACGAAGTCCAAGACCTTGATTCCAGCGTGAGCTCTCGAAGGATCTGGAAGAGCTCCAACGATACACTTGTCGATGGCGTCAGCGTTCTCTAGACGAGAAGCATAACATGCAAATTGAACGACGTCCGATTTGGAAAAGTTACCTCCGTAAGTCTTGGTGATTTCTTGATCGACAGTGAGTTGGTTGGTAGTGAGCGTACCAGTCTTGTCGGAACAGAGAACGTCGACACCGGCCTGAATTGAGAGAAAGGGAAGGAGAGAGAGCGAAGATGAGAAGCTGGATTTCGAATAAAAGCTCAGAGATAAACGAACTCACCAATTCTTCGATAGCAGCGATTCTAGTGACGATGGCCTTGAACTTGGCAAGTTGTTGAGCACCGACAGCGAGAGTGACGGAAAGTACAGTTGGCTGTTGGGTGTGTCGAGAGTGTCGAGAAAGGAAAATAGGTCAGTCATTTGAGTTCACTGTCTTTCGAAAGGGAACTACAGTCTCGATACTCACCATAGCGATTGGAACTCCACCGATAAGCAAGACCAAGATGGAATCGATACCTCTTCTGTAATCGTAATGATAAGCTGGGTAAAGAACACAAAGTTGTGCGACGATGAAGACTGCAATGACGACCATACAGAAGAGACCAATCTTGGCCAAGACTTGTTGCAAGTGACCTTGTTCACCATCGTCCTGTCCGATCAAAGTTGCAGCTCTACCGAAGAAAGAATTCTTTCCACCAGCGATGACGATTCCTTCACCTTCTCCTTGTTTACAAGTAGAACCAGAGAAGCACTGATCACCGACCTTCTTGCTGGAAGGTAGAGATTCACCAGTCAAAGCGGCTTGATCTGAAGAGAAGAAGAAGATATGGGAGGAGAACAATAAGTAAAATGCAACGGAATGAAGTATTCGAGAAGAAGATCTTTGAGACTTACCGATGGAAACATTGACAGAGTCGAATAGACGAAGATCAGCTGGGATGACATCTCCGAGTTTGAAAGAGACGACATCACCTGGTACTAATTCAGAAGCTTCGATTTCTCTCCAAATACCATCTCTCTTAACTTTTGCCTTGGCTGCTAGACTTTCCATCAAGGCAGCGACGGCGCTTCCAGAGGATCTTTCTTCGTAGAAACCGATACAAGCATTGATGACCATTAACAAGATGACTCCCAAGAAATCTTGCCAATCGGGTGGTTTACCGAATCCGTTTGATAAAGCGATGGCAACGATGGCAGCTCCAAACATGACGAAAGAAAGAGGGTTGATGAAGAAGGAGATGAAGTGCATGAATGCAGAACGTTGGTTCTCTTCCAACTTGTTTTGGACCAAAGATTTTCGGTACGACGAACAGCTTCTTGATCAGTCAGACCAGCTGGAGTTGATTGAAGAAGCGTTGGTAGACGTCGTTCAAACCCAAGGTTTCAATGTCTACCTTTTCCTTGTCGTACAGATCGTCACAACAAAGAGTCAAGGTAGACATGTCGACGAGAGCAAAGGTAGCCTTTTGAGCATGTTCGTCGTCCTGAAGAGTGGAAAGGATTGAGAGAGGGTAGGGAAAGATAGAGGCGTGAGTGGAAATGATTAGAGATTGGAGATATCGGTGAGGGAGTGAGAGTCGTAGGAGGACAAGCCTCTGCATGTTTGAGGACCAACCTCGCAGAGATCTTGAGATTCATTCCACCAATCCAATTGTCGATGAAATTGATTCCAATATCTCTTTTGGAATGAATAAGAGTGCAAGTCTCATCTTTCGTCGCTACAGAGTTTTCTCTTTCTAGACTCTGACGCCCAACGCCAACTCAGCTTCCCTTCGACGGTACTCACGATATCTCTATGTCTTGAAGCCTTTGGAGGTTCGTTGAGGTTGGATTTGCTACTATTAGTAGACATGTCGACTTGTCTGAGATTGTTTACTTAGTAAACGTTGTTGTTGTTGTTGATGTTGTTTGATAGAAAAAGTGGGTTGGTTGAGAATGTTTCTCCTTTTAGAAAAGGGGATGAAGAAGTTGCTCTATGCAGATTGAGTGGTGGTTGAAAGAGAACCCAAGTGAGAGAGAGACCAAAGAAAGAAAAAGAGGAAAAAGAACAGAGAAAGAGAAAGACGAGAAAGATGGGGAGAAGAAGAAGGTTTCTCAAAAAGAGGAGACGAGTTTTGAGGACAAGATCCAGACGTTTAGCTCGTCTACAGATTTGACAGGAGGGAGGAGGCCAAGGCTCGTGCCTCTGGACGATATTCCAGCCCCCTTCTTTTTAGAAACTCGAACACGTTGTCGCAGACGATGATTAATACGTACAATAGAGAAGGGAAAAGATTACAATGGAGAGCCAGAACAAGAGAATGCAAAAAAGATGGAGGTAGAGAAGGCCAGAAAGAGACGAAAGAATATAGTGACAAAGATAGAAGTACCACCCCAAAAAGTGCATAAAAGAACAGAGACAATAAAAATAGAAAATGGAATCACGAAAGAGAGAGAGAGGAGAGGCGTTCGAGTGTAGAGAAAGAAGAGGGCGGGCGGCGTGGGCCACACCAAAGTCAAGAGGAAAAGCTCAAGATATTAATGCATCAATTGCGGGATGATCGTTTATTTGATCAAGGTGATCCTATAGGTTTCGAAGCATTTCTCTTGCTCCGTGTAATTCGTCATTGAGGGAATTGATCTCAGATCTGAAGAGGAGAGAGGGAGAGATAGGCGGAGAGAAAAGGGGGTAAGAGCCAAGGCCAAGCAAAGGTGATCTTCAATTTTTGGAAGTCGACTCGTTTTCGATAGGGGATAACCGAGAAGTTTCTAGAAAAGGAAATTCGGAAGAAAGAAAACCTCAAGAATGCTCGACCCCAATCTAAAATGGAAGTCGAGATAAGGGAAAGCTCTTGTCCTTGTCCTTCTCTACCCCTCTTCTTGTTCGTCTACTCACAAAAATTGAGCTTTTTGCTTCTCATGATTTTCCTTGAGTTCCATCAATTCATTCTTCGAACTTTCCAATTGAGCTTGAGTTTCATCCAAGATCCTTTCCAACTGATCAACTCTTTCACCTTTTCTCTTCCAAACCTTGTTGCCGTCCAATTCCCTCTCCAACTCTCTAACTTTGCTCAGTAATTGATTAGTATCCATTCCCAAGGTAATAGTTCTAGGTTGATGACTTGAAGAAGAATTGCTAGCCACCGAAGGAGTTGGAGAAGAGGAAAGCATTGGTAGATTGAAAGTGTTCTTTCTTGGAGATGGAGTTAAAAGAGGCAATGCATTCGAAGTTGGACTCAATTGACCTGGACTTTGAGATCTCCAGGAATTACCTCCTGGTATCTTGTTTGGTGTAAGACTATTTGAATTCGGAGGAATCATGATGGGTTGAGGTGAGATATGAGCTCGATGATTGTATCTCGTTGGAGAAGGTCCTATCTTACCGAAACCATTCGTTCCAGCACTAGCACTTCGAAGAGTTTGAGGTCTACTACTAGAACCACTTTCGAGACTTCTTAGATCTGAATGAGCACATTCCAAAGCTTCTCTCAATTCCTTGACCGTGCTTTCACTGTAAAGAAAGAAGGTAGGACAAGGTTGTCAGAGATTCGAACAGTAACAGCCAACAACGATCCAAATGCTATACTCACAGTCCCTTTACTCTCGTCTGAGTCCTATCGATCAACTTCTGATGTTCTTCCTCTTGTTGAGCTCTAAGAGTCTCTCTCTCCATGACGACTTCAGCCGTATCTTTACCCATTCTCTGATTATTAGCATCGACATCTCTAGCCAACAAAGCAGCAGATCTAGCAGTCATCAGTGTGACTCTCAGCCTCTCAGGTAAAGATTCGTATTCCGATTCATGATTTTGAGAAGTAGTAGTGAAAGAAGTTGAAGAAGAAGATGAAATCGCAGTGGTGTTGTTTGATGAAGATCCATAATCCATTTCTGAATTATTAGAAGGTAAAGAAGGTAAAGCTTTGGATCCTCCAGGTTGTAGAACCAAAGCTAAAGCGGATAATTGAGAATCCAAAATCGAAGGTGGACTCGGACTTGAAGTAGAAGAAGAAGAGGAAACTTGATGATTGATCTTGGTTAGAGTTTCAGAGGGCGGTAACATTAATGACAATTCTTTCAAGACTTTCCTAGCTTCCAATAGTTCTTCAGATGCGTCATTGTCTTGAGAGATTCCACGAGAAGAAGTAGTCCCAGCAGAAATCGAAGTGGTTGAAGATTTGGAAGAAATCTTGTTTGTGAGTTTCAATTTCTCAACTTCTTTCTCTAATTCAGTAATTCTAGCAATATCCTTGAAATCTCTACCGGATCTAAGAGGAGAAGGTGTCTTGAAAGGAGAAGAAGAAGTATTGGTGGCCTTTGACTTTTCCGCTGCTTCCTTTTTCGATTTCTCAGCTTCCACCTTCAACTTCTCCAACTGATCCTTTGATTCTTGCAAAGCCTTCAAATTCTCCTTCTCTTTATTTTGAGATTCCTTTTTCAAATTCTCAATTTCCAACTTCAATCGATCTTCTCTTTCTCTAGCTGAATCCTCCAATTGTTTCTTTGATTTCTCCAACTCTAAAATCAATTGAGAATCGACCTTTGTACTTTCAGAATCTTTGAATTGGTTTCTAATAGATCTATTCCTATTCAAATCTTGATCATCATCACTAACATCATCCTCCTCCTCTTCATCATAACTAGGTCTAGTTCTTCTCTTTTCATTCAATCCACCCAATCGATTCAATTCCTGACCTAAATCCGAAATATGTTCAGAAACGTTTCTCAAAAGATCTTGAATCCCTTGACCTGCCAATCTATCCTTCTTTATACTGGAATTGCCACCGGATTTAATCATTGACAAAAGGTCATCCATTTCTTCTCTACCATCTACTTTTCCCAACATTTGAGCTAGAATCTTCTCCTCTTCTTTGAGTCTCTCCTCAGTATCATTCAAATTCCTCTCAAAGGCAAAGAATAATTGTGCTCTTTCTTGGAATAGTTTTTGATCTTTTGAAATGAGAAGTTTCCAAATCCTTGAATTTCCTTTCGGATTCGGAGACTTGTTTCCGACTTGAATCCAATTGAGATTTATGAGATTCCAAATCTTGTTGTAGTTGCGTTAGATTTCTAGAGGGTTTCATGTCGAGAATCTTGACCAGATCTCTTTCTCCTGCGAGAATTCTCTCCAATTCAGAAACCTTTCTTTCTAAATCGTCCTTCTGTCTAGAAACATTTCTTTCATTATCCTTGGAAGTCTTCAACTCCAACCTGGATCGATTCAGAGCCTCTTCGACTGTCTTGAATTCTTCATCATCGATTTTCCCACTTCCATTCCGCTGTGATTCTTCCAATTCTTCTCTCAACTTCCTATTCCTAACTTCATCCAATTTCCTCTCTTTCAAAGCATCTTCCAATCTAAATTTCAATTCATTGATCTCTTCTCTTCTATTCCTTTCAGTTTCCTTGATTTTATTGAGTTGATTTCTATCCTGATTAATTTGATCAATCAAAGTTTTCTCCCTTTCTTTGAACTTATTCTTCAACTCAGAAGTACTACCAGAAATTTTATTGGATTTCAATTTAGATTCTTGCAATCTTTCTTTTTCTAAAGAGTCCACTCTGAAGGCCAAGATTGCAGCTTGATGTTCCACTACTTTCTTTCTCAATTCAGAAGTTCTTTCACTAATCGACAATAATTCTTCAGCTACGGCATCGACATTCGCAGAAGCTGCAGTTGCAGATGCTTCTGCTTCAACTTCAGCTTGACCCACATTTGTGAAAGTTGCAGATCTATTTCTACCAAGTGATGGAGTTCCAGGAGGTGGACCAAAACCAGGTGAAGGCAAACCATTGATAGTTGGAATAAGCAGGAGAAGGTGGGATTTGAGGAAGAGCATCTTCGATTGACTTTCCACCACTAGTTGAAATTGAAGGATTCCTTCTCTCTCTGAAATTCGATGATGACGAAGGATCTCTATCAACACTACTTCCATTTGCTGCACTTTTGACTTGGAGTTCTTCTATGAGCTCTTCTCAATTTAACAGCTGCATCTCTAATCCTAGTCCTAACAATCAATTTATGTCTGACATCTTTGGATCTCCTTTCCAATTGTTTCAATTCGTTTTGATATTCTTCCAGTTCGTTAGAATTCAGGATTTGATATTGGAAAAGTGTTCACTTCGACTCTTGCTTGTTCTGCAGCCAATTGTCTCAATAGAGAATTTCTAGAAGAAGGAATCATTAAAGTTTCTCGAGGAGACGAATCTTCTTCGTCATTATTATCCGACTCGTCAAAGATCGAAGCTAACACTGTTGTGGTTGTCGTTGATCCATCAGTTGAAGTATCATATGTTTGATTGGTAGGGTTTGAATCTTTACTAGAAGTGAAATTTTCATCTCGATTCTGATCCATTGGAGAAGAAATTGAAGAAGAAACCTCTCTAGAATTCGATGACCTTGATTTGGATTTGTTAGAGGTGAATCTCGAGACTGTCTTTGATTGATTGATGCCTTCATCTTCATCACTATCTTGGGCAGATGAAGAAATCTTCCTAGTTGAAGAAGGAGAAGAATTCGGAGGTGGGAAAGAATCATCCCCCAAATTGCTCAACGAAGTAGAGCTAGGTATCGGTTCCAAAGGTCTATAAGAACCAGAAGGTGAAGAAGCCAATATTTTCGGAAGTATTTGATGTTGATTGGAAGGAGAAGTAGAGGATGTGAACTTCTTTAACTTATTGGGTGTAGTTGATGAAATGTTGGAAGTAGAAGATGATGATGTAGTAGGTCCAGATCCTACACCAACTCTTCTGACTGTATTGACACTTGCAGTTGCTATTTCGACTTCATCTGCATAACCCTCACCATCCGTAGTTCCTCCATCTGTATAACCAGATCTATATGCAGTTCTTCTCTTTGAGAAACTCGATTCTGGACTTGAGATTTCTGGTGAGGGAGGTCGCCGAGGAATCTTGGTGGTTGAAGATTTGCCATTGTTTGAGCTTGAGGACTTGATTGGAGAAGTACTACCATTGCTGAAGGAACTCTTTGAAGTCGAAGGTTGATCTTGATCATTAATATTATCATCTTCTTGTAGTTCGAATCCAGTTCTCAAAGGAGATAGAAGCGATCCTCCACTACCATTCTTTGAAGAATCTCCAGAACCCAGATTGAACTTACTTGAACCTTTGAAAGAGTTAGAGGTCAAAGTCAATCGCGGAGGATAAGGTTTGACTGGGACACTTGGTGGTGGACCTTCTTCCTCTTCTTCCTCCTCCTCTTGATGTCCTCTTTCAGAATCAGAAGTTTCAGTATCAGATTCAGATTCCAATCCAGCAATTGGAGGTGAGATTTCCAGTCCAAGACCATAGGATTTGTTATTGATGATTTTGGCTTTACCATTGATGATTAGAGGGTTCCGACTTGAAGGATTTGAAGTAGAACCATCTGTTCGATTCCTACTCGTCGTTGGATTTGGATCGAATCTTGAATTTGTGGAACTTTTGCTTGTTGTACCATTATCTTTGATCCTAGATTGCCAACCATTTCCAACTCTGCTCTTGATTGTCTCCTCAGGATTGGGATTGGAATTGGAAGTAGTATTGAAAGGTCTCTTTGCAAACCTACCACCACCACTTCCATTACTATTTCCATTCATTCCATTACTCTGAGACCTACTACTACTACTGGCTACAGCTCCACCACCACCACTATTACTACTGTTGCTGCTCGATGCTTGGAAAGCCTTTGCACGCTCCCTGATTCCCGCCCCCACCAAAGTTGAATTGGTTGCTATCGGCGTGATGAATAATGTTGGATGCTGGAGTGGGTTGGTTGATAAAGTGAAGAGAGAAGGATTTGAACTGATCTAGAAGTGATTCGAGGTTGGATGGATCAGATCAAATGCCCAAAGAGATAGATTCAAGATTGCCAGAGGGCGAGTAGATGGAATGAAAGTTTGCTCTCTACTTGATCTCTTCTATCAATTGGGTAATGATTTGCTGTTGATTTGATCTTATTTATCTATCGCTAGAGAGATATGAGATAGAATTGAGAAGAGGATAGGAGAAGAAGGTAATGACTTGTGGTATCTTGTGGTTTGAATGAAGTAGGATTGCTCTTGAAAATGAAGAATGGTATATGATGATGCTTGAATGGGTGATCTGGTTATTGAATTCTATCCTTCATGAATTCTACTCTATCTCTACTTGGATTGATAGATGATAGGATAATGAAATTTGGCTGGGTTGGGTGTTTCAGAATCTCGAATCAGGGACCTCTTCTGCTTAATTCAAAAGGCTTCAAAAGAATCATTCTCCGCTCAAGTGATTCTTTAAGATGGGGAAAAACAATCACAAAATGAAGTCCATCACAAAGATCAATCTCAATCCTAAGAGCGTGAAGGAGAGAGATAGAAGAGAGAGAGGTCACACTTTCTCCATTCCTTTCTAGCTTCAAGATTTCATGATTTTGATTGCGAACTGTTAGGAAGCAAGATCGAATAATCTACAAGAAGGAGACTCAAACAGAAATTGATCATCTCAATAGGGAAGAAAAAGAAAGTTCATCCTTGATTTGGATTTGTCTCTCTGTCTCGTCGTTTACTTTACTTTGGAGGGCCACCCATCATTTTCTGATTCTCTTCCTGGAACCTAGCTCCGACTCTCTCTGAGTGTTTCAGGAACTTCATCGTGCAGTTCTCTACGCATTGTTCCTGTTTCGTTTCCAGGTCAAGGTAGGTAGAATGAAAGGAAGAAGAAAGTTAGCATTCATCAAATGGGAAACCAGAAAGAGGCATTCGAAGGTCAACTTCCTCGTTTGCTCTCTCGAAGACACGGTCATGAGAGTGTTTGGTTTTCTCGCTCTCTCTCTGTTCAATTCTAAGGATATCTAACTTCGCAAAGGATCCCTAAGCTGACCCAGCTTTCCTTTCAAAAGAGTATCTTGAGCCGTTCCTTTATCTTCTCTCTCTACTTCTAAGCTTACAGTTGTCTTCAATAACCTGACCTCTCTGAAGCTCTCTCATCCTGAATCAATCTTATATGACCATCCGTAGCGACCTCTACTCACCTCCTTTGTAGTCATTGCTCTAGTAGTGAAGTCATTACAACAAGAATCAAAGCACCTCTCGACGAGACCAGTATAGAGTCTCATAAAGTCCTTCATCTGTTTCTGTTCTACAATCTTTGCCATCGTGGCTTGTTCCTGAGAGGAGAAGTTAGAGACTGAGAGAGAGAGAAGAGAGAGAGAGAGAGGTGGTTAAAAGATTGGATAGACTGGGATGGTGAGTTGAGGATTCCCCTTTCACTCACAATCCATATTGAAGTATTATTAGATTATGAGTCAATTCCAGAGATTGATTTCTGTGATTCTGAGTCAATTGGCTTCGATTTGATGACTAGGGTGGAGTTGGTTTAAAGTCAAAAAGCTCAGTGGAACTTTCTCAAAAACTTCTTCCTCCAAAACACATTCCATCTTCTATACTCTATCTTTCAATCTTCTTCTTCTTCTTCTTTCTAACAGCCTCAACAACAATCTCAATCTCAACCTCAACCTCAATCTAAAATGGCCGTCCGTTGTCAATTTGAAAACTCTTCAGAAATTGGAGTTTTCGCATCCTTAACCAATTCCTATTGTCTAGTAGCCATCGGTGGTTCATCTAATTTCTATTCCACTTTCGAATCTGAATTGGGCGATTTGATTCCAGTCATTCATTGTTCAATCGCTGGAACTAGATTGGTAGGAAGGTTAACTGTTGGTAATAGACATGGTTTGTTGGTCCCTTCTACCACTACTGATCAGGAATTACAACATTTGAGAAATAGTTTACCAGATGAAGTCGCTATTCAGAGAGTTGAGGAAAGGTTGAGTGCTTTGGGAAATGTTATTGCTTGTAATGGTTAGTATCGAAGAGAGAGGGAGGGGGAGAAGGAGAGGAAAGAGAGAATGAGGGAGAATGGAAGGATTGGGAAAGGAAAAAATGAAGGACAGATGTAAAGAACAGGTGGAAAAGGTCATTCTTCGATTTGATCCTTCATTCTGGATTTTGTATTCAAGGAGAAAAAGGAGAGGGAGAGATGAAGCTAGTCATGCAAAAGGAGACCTCTTCTCTCCCAACAAGAAGAAAAGATACTCTACCTCTCTTGGTCTTCTCAAATGGCTTACTTGTGCAACAATGGTTCATGACTGACAATATGGATTCTCTCCTTTTTCTCTAAATCGGTCCTTTTCATCTCTATCCAGACTATGTGGCTGTCGTACACCCAGATCTAGACAGAGAAACAGAGGAAATCATCGCAGACGTGCTAAAAGTAGAGGTCTTCAGACAGACGATTGGGTAAGTGACCAGTAATGTCTCTCTTTTTTACTAGAGACTAGATCTCGAATTTGAACTCGAAGTTTCCAAGTCCAGAAATCTCATGCCTATCTCTCTTTCTCCCCTTCTTGCTTTCCCAAAACAACCTCGCTTCAAATCTTCCTCTTTACCTCTTTTCTTACTAGTGACAACGTCCTCGTAGGATCCTATTCAGCAATCTCGAATCAAGGAGCTCTAGTTCATCCAAAAACCTCTTTGGCAGATCAAGATGAATTGTCTTCCCTTTTACAGGTCCCTTTGGTAGCTGGTACCATCAATAGAGGTTCAGACCTCATCGGTGCAGGCCTTTTGGTCAATGATTGGGCTGCTTTCTGTGGTTTGGATAGTACGGCTACCGAATTGAGTGTGATTGAAGCGACTTTCAGGTGAGTTTAGAAACCCATTTAAGAAAATGAAACGAACCATTTCCATTTTTCTCTTTCTCACTATGGCACACTTTGAAACTGACTCTTTTCTTCGATTTCTCTCTTCTGTGGACCACTTTCTTCATCTCCCTCACTTCCCTTTTTGTAGGCTTCAAGGACAAGAAGCAGGAGCTGTGGTTTCGGAATTAAGAGACGCTCTCGTAGACTCTTACGCGTAGTAGATAAGAGAGAATATCTGTCTTCTTTCGTATCTATCAATTCCAGCTTTTCTCTATATACTTGCTTCCTCCAACCTCCCAAAAATCAATCCAAATGCTTGATCATTTCTCATGTACTTTTACTGGCTCTTAGACATAGAAAAGCACAAAAACAGTTGACCAAAAAGGACGGAAGGACCAAAGAGGAGGTCGAATCTAAGGGATGATGCTTCCGTAGAACTGCTCCCTTTGAGAATTGATCGATTGATCGATGCTGACGAATCTTCTCTTTACTGTGTTCCATCGTCGCGCAAAAGGAGAGAGAGAGAGAGGGAGACGCTGGCCTCTTCCCCACCTAAAGTCCTTCATTTTCACTCTTCCATCTGCGGCTCCTAACAATTGAGAGGTAGGAAATGTATCTAAGAGGGCCAGAATCACGCCAAAAGGGGAAGTTTGCTTCGTCGGAAGAGGTATCTTCACCTTCGCCCACGAAATTGAGGCAGAGGGCCGAAAGGAGGGGCTCGTACGCGCGCGAATTCCTCTCGCTCCTCTCCCTTTATGGAAGGCTTTCCCTTTCCTTTGAATTTCGATCCTTTCACTAGCGTGGATAAGAAATCCCACTCATGTTCGAGATAAGAGAGAAGAAAAGGACTTATAAAGCAGCCCCTCGAGTCCCAACTTCCTCTTTCTTCCCTCTGTTCTTTTTTTCTCTCTTCTTCAAATCTGCTGCCGGTACAGCACTTCCTCTTCATTCACTTTCATTCTTTCACTTTTAAAGTTTCACTCTCTTTTCAACCACAATGTCAGGTCGTTCTTCTTTCACCGAAGAGAAAGGTTCCCAGAATGGAATGGGCTCTTCTCAATTCTTGCCTTCTCAAGTCGCTGGTCAAATCAAGTCGGAGAAAGGTTTGGATCAATCAACCAACGTCGAAGATCTAGAGTCAGCTCTCAAACGTCAAGCAGAAGGTTCAGATAAGTTCCATAAGTTGAGTTGGCAAAAGTTGACCATTTGTTTAATCGTCGAGGCTATCGCTTTAGGTTCTCTTTCAATGCCTGAAACTTTTGCTTCTCTCGGTATGGTTCTTGGAGTCATTTTGACCGTAGGAATCGGTTTCTTGGCTATCTACACTTCTGATATCGTCGGAGCCGTTTTCTGCAAGTTCCCCGAAACATCTGACTACGCCGAAGCTGGTAGGTTGATGTTTGGTAACGCTGGTTATTGGATCTTTGGTGTCATGCTTTGCTTGTTCTTAAAGTGAGTCTATACAGCCAGATCTGTTCCATGTCAGAGCACGGTCGATCTTGACTCTGACTCTCCATCGTCGTCTCTTCTCTCCCCATCGACAGCTTGATCACTGGTAGTCACGTCCTCACTGCTACAATCGCCTTTAACAACATCTCCGATCATGCAACTTGTTCTCTGTCTTTGGAGTCATCGGTGCGATTGCCCTCTTCGTCTTAGCGTGAGTGTCGACGCTGTCTATCAACGGTCACCTCATCCCTAATTTCATTCTCACTTCTCTCTCTCACGCATTCTTTCTCTCTCACCCTGCTCAGTCTACCTCCTTCGTTCGCAAGAAATGGGTTAAGTACTTTTAAAATGTTCATCGACGCCTTCAAAGATCGATTCTTATTCTTCACTCGTCGTCTTTTCTCTCCTATAGCCATCCTTGGATACATCGACATCGTCAGCATCATTGCCGCCATTTTAATCACGAGTTAGTACTGGAAGAGAAACAAAGGGATCGATGATGCTTCAATACCACTTCTGTTACTCACCCTTCGGATCTTCTTCTGTGATTATTTCCACTCTTTCAGTGATCGCTACTGGTATTCAGGCCTCTGATTCTCCTCTTGGTCTGGGTGGTGTGGAATGGAGTCTCTGGCCAAAGAGAACCTTGAGTTCAGTGAAGCGTTTTTAGGTATCACCAATAGTTAGTAATGCTCGTCTGTTCATCGACATTTTCACCGATCGATTCTTACCCGTCACTTGTCGTCGTCTTTTGTCTCCTATAGTCGCATTCGCATACTCTTTCGGTAAGTTACAGACTTCTGTCTGGAGAACTCGTTCATTACAAGGCGCTGATACAGATCTCCCCTTTTCAAACCTTGATCAGCCGCCACCATGTTCAGTTTTATGACCGAGATGAAGGATCCTAGAGAGTACAAAAAGGCGATTTGGTGTTTGGGTCTTGTAGAAATCTTCAGTGAGTAGAAGTTGAAGAATCGCGAGAGGATCTTGTTTTCGAGGACTGACTTAAGCAGTTTTCCTTTTCGGTCTTCCCTCTTTTCCAGTCTACACGTGAGTACAGCTACAATGTTGCCTACTTCTTTACGCCTTAAATCGCAAATCACTGATCACCATCTTTCTTTGCTCATTGCAGGGTTACTGGAGCTGTCATCTACGCTTTCGTCGGAAACGATGTCAAGTCGCCAGCCTTACTTAGCGCTGGAAAAATGGTTTCAAAAATTGCATTTGGAGGTGAGTAAAGAATGAGCCTCGTTTGTTGTTTGTACTTCTCTCGCTGACTTGTCTCTGTTCTTTCCTTCTCGTTTCCAAGTGGCCATCCCAGTGATCATCATTTCTGGATCTATCAACAGTCAAGTAGTTGGGAGATTCATCCACAACAAGATGTACGAAGGAACTCCCCACGCCTTCATCAACACCAAGAAGGGAATCCTCGCTTGGGTTTCTATAATCGCTGGGATCACCGTCTTCGCCTTCATCGTCGCAGAATCTATTCCATTCTTCTCGGATCTTCTAGGTCTCATCTCCTCCTTGTTATCTCTTGCTTCAGTTTCTGGGCTCCCGCTTTGATGTGGTTCATGCTCTTGAGAGAAGGAGGTTGCTTCTCGACCAGAAAGAACACCATTCTAACTATCTCGAACGGTCTCATCTTGATGAGTTGCGGCTTTGAAAAGCGGAAAAAAGTTCATACATCTCTCAAAGACGGTTACTGATCATTTCCCGGATCCTTTGCTCTTCTCTCAACTCAGATCTTTGGCTTACTTCTGCTGTTCGCAGGGATGTACTCTTCCGGCCAATCCATCAAGGAGAAGTTCGATGCCGGCAACATTGGTTTTCCTTTCACCTGTGGTCTGATCTAATTTGAAACCGCTCCCAGATCTTCGAATCTCTTTCTATCAGACACCATATTTCATTTCTAGAATTCATAATCCTTTTCTTTCGAGTAGAAGTGCGTGATTTCGTCGTGAACTGATGAGGACAGGAGAACATTAGGCAATGAAAACTGCTGTCGACACTTCAAAGCGAAACTTGAAGACCTGTCATCGTTTGGAAGTTGGAACCTCTTCGAAGCACTTCTTAAATCTGAAGAAGTCTCGCATTCTCTGCATCAGAGGAAAGTAAACCAGCCAGAATCAGGCTCAAGGTTCTCGAAAGTCAACGCTAAGGTAAAGAAAACACGACGTTTGAGCAACTTGAGACTCGTCAACGATGCGCTGATGATGATCAACGAAACCCAACCCCGAATCTCCCTCTTGCCTGAATCTTTCTCCTCCCTTTTCAAATTAACTTCCTTGACTGCATGCGAGCAGAACATGCTGATCATATCCAATCAGCAATTCTTTTTGCTGACCTCTGTTCCTGATCAATCTCTGCCTCTCTTTGCCTCTCTCTCTCCCTCTTCTCTCCGTAGTCTTCTTCTTCTTCCGAATCACTCTCTTCTGCCTCTGTTTGTTCCGTTTCGGCTTTAATTGTCCGATGAATCAGCTCACTCTCCTTCTTGAACTCAAAGTCCTCGTCATAATGTTCAAATTCGTCTCCAGTCATGCTTCTCAAGCCTTGGTAATAGCGTGACGTGAGATGAGAGAAGTGGACTTCTGAAAGGGATGGAGTGAAACAGGATTGGAAGATTTTGAGGAGTGGATTGCATCCTTCCACTGCGATAGACTTGAGGTTGGAGAATTCGACTGGAGCCTCGCTGATCTCCTTGAGCATTCCAGAGTCACTCTCATACTTGAAGAATCTTGAAGAGAATAAACTTTCATCTCTGGTCATTGGGCCATCTTTCTATACGGACCTTGATGAGGGAAAGTCTGTTCGACGACAATAGCCTCATGAGATCTTGAAGGACTGATGATTTCGTTTTCTTCATCTTCGTACTCCAAAGTGACTACAAGTTCCCCTAATTTCCCCGTTTGCGATCTGGAAAAGAAGCCGAGAAAGAAGATGGAGTGTTTGCCTAGGTACAAACACTTGAGATTTGAGAAGGTAGGTAGTTCTGATCCCTGAAACTTCTTGACATCCAACATGCTTTCAGAGGAGAAGCTTGGTTGGAGATAGACGCTTGATCGGATGGCAATACTTTCCACAGAGAAACTTGAAGCGGCTAGAGCTTGAGTAGACATTTGGCCAGATCTTGGACTGGATGTATGGATTACCTCCTTGACCCTCGGAAGTTGAATCAAATCCAATAGCTCTAGTAGCCTCCACGAACCTTCCTGATAAAAGTCTGTACGCAGTTTCTTTAGTTTTGACATGGTGAAGGTGGTGTTGGGTTAGGTTCAGATATTCCGAGTCCGAATCCAACGCTTCACCTTGAGATTGGATCAGAAGCTCTTCCAATGACGAGCGAGAAGCTCGCAGAAGATAGGAAAGGTTCACTAGAGCGATTTGTCGTTCATGACCACTGGTCGAGCTGAGTAGAATGTTGAGGCGTTTTGAGATTAGGAGCAAAGAGACTGTCAAAGATCCCGAGTCCTAGGTTCTCCATCGATACCAACTCTAAAGTTTCAAGACTTTTCAGAGAAAGCTCGAAAGTAGTTGGAGAAGTTGACGACTTGGTGACTGAAACACCTTCAATTCTTAGCTTCTTCAACACGCCACAATGACTGAGAATTGAATGCAAAGCCTCTATGGGTATTTCGAGAAATGAAGATGTAAACGATCCCATATCCATAGGAAAGACAGAGGTATTCCAAGCTTGAACCAAACCATGACTGCAGTGGCTTCGATTCCCAGTTGAAATTGACCCTATCCAACCTCAGATCGATCGACTTGATCGAAGAGATGAATTCAGGAGATGGGGGCTTGAAGCATTTCATTGGATCCTCACTTGTATCATGATTCCTGAGATCCAACTTGAGGAAAGATAAGCGGGGACAGTTGAAGACGAGATGTAAAGCAGCATCAGGGAAAGTCGCTCTCGTTAAAGCGAAGGCTCAATTTTGTGAGAAGAGTAGCAGACTTTTGGACTTCCTGAAAGAATAAGTCAAAAGTTGATCTTCTTTCAAATTGATTCTCGTCACTGAGACTCTCGAAATTGACGTCATCCATCTCGAACATCTCCAGGTAGTTCCCAGCGAAGACCTGAGCTTTGGTGAGAAATCCTAAGCATAACAGACCATCTCCCTCGAACGGTTCGGCTAGCATCTGTTCATGACGGTGAATCTCTTGGAACCTGAATCATATCCACGTAAAGCCATTGAAAATGGAAAAGGAACCGAGAAGTGAAGTTCTTTGAGACCATCCATCAGTTGATCCAGTGAGACAGCTCCTTGGATGATGACTTGAGAAAGTGAAACGGTATCAGGATAGGTATGAGCGTCATCGTACGAAGAGACAGTTATGTAGAGCTTCTCCAATTGATCTTTGGTTGCTAAACGAAGCATGGTGAGAAGCGAAATATAGTTGTAGGAAGTTGCTGCCATAGCCTTGTCGAACGTGATTGCACCATCGAATCGTTCCAGTCTAGATGCCTTGGCCAGTTCTTTCCAGAAAGGAGCGAGATCTAGATGCATCTCTCTGTAGACGCGAGCAGATCTGGCAGCTAGATCGCTAATGAGTTGCATAAGCTCTATTTGACTGAGACTATCTCCGATGCTGGTCAGATCTAGATTACGATGCAAGACTGAGTCGACTAGAATCTCTCTTCTCCAAGTTCTTGAAACAGAGTTGCAGCGAGTCAGAGCAGGAGTAGAGAGATGGGAGAAGATTTGAGTGAGTGCTTCTGACGAGAGGTGCTTGACTGGATCGACCATATTGCTGAGTGGTGAAGGTTGAAGTGAGGATGTACTGTTCTTGACGAATGAGGAGAAGAATCGAAAACGAATCGAAAACGAATCGAAAAGGAAAAGTGGATGGTTGGATGGTTGTGTGGTAAGAAGGAAAGAAGAGAAGAGTTGGATCTCATCTCTTCGTTCGCATGAGCATGAGCCAACTTCGACGTCGAGCGAAGAGATCGTCAAATTTTCAAGGTCAAATTTTCAAGTCTTCTTCTTCTTCCTCCTCTACCATCACATTCATTCACCAAAATGAGTCAAATCAAAGCTATTTCTCATCCAAAACACAACAGCAAGACTCGCAACCTTCACAATCTACCTGAAGATGTCGCAGTCTCACTCGTAGAAGTCATCAGAGGCTGGGCTGAGTCAAAGGGACAGAGCGAACAAGATGAAGTCGAAAGAGTCAAAGGCATTCAGTGAGTAGCATCGAGCTGTAATCACTCTGGACTCCCATTTCATCGCCTCAGTCACAGGTTACACTGACTGATCTTGTTCACTCTCCATCTCGATCTCTCAATTCTTTTCTTCGTCAGACTGAGAGACGTCGCTCTGAGATCTCTCCTCTCATCGTGTAGACAAGCTCACGATCTCTACTACGAGTAATCACCTTCAACATCTCACTATCCATCCTTCTGATTTCGGAGAAAATCCATGCTCTTCTGCTCAACAGACCCGAGTTGGCTCTCAAGATCAAGTCTTTGAGATTCATGATACCTTCACATAGATTCGATAAGCGCATATCAAAGCCTCTCAACGAATTCTGCTATTCTCTTAAGTTCAGGGACAGACACCTTCAAAAATCTCAAAAGAAGTCTGCTGGAGATTTATGGGCTTTAGGTGCAAGTGATAGTTGGTTTTTTCGCAAGTTGAAGAATTTGAAATTTTTGCAGATCCCAATGTTCATTGCAAAGATGGAACTGGTTCAAATGGTAAATGGAAAAGAAATTCCCCTTACACTCTTTTCAAGCTTGAAAAAGCTTCACCTCGGTGGAATGGCTTCTCGTGAGAGCAACAATCTATCTACGAAACAGGTTATCTGGATCTTGATCTTCGCCCCTCAACTCAAATCGGCAATCTTTGGTTGTACTATGAGTCCAAGTGATTTCGATTACCTTTCAGAACTCAATCAGATCTATAATGCACTATCAGGAATTGAACATCTAGCTCTGTTCTTGACCTTTATTAGCAAAGCTCCGAATAGTACAAGTCGTTGGAATCGTAGAAGTGAGAGTGCAGTTTGAATGGATAGGCGGCAGTAAGAGATCAGCCGCAATCTACTATTTGACGTTGGTAACAAAGGGTTTAAAGTCTTTCGAGCTATGGTTGAGGGATCGTGGTGGCACTGAAACTCTAGAACCGGTGTTTCATGAGGGTCTTATGGGATTGAAGCAGTCATTTGAAACTCTAGAGAAGTTTCGTCTCTTCAATATCGGATATAAGAATCAAGGTTCTTTCGATTATTCCTCCTTCAAGAACCTCAAGTTTATCTCATTGCTTTCATCTTCCTTGGCTCCCTTTACTTATTGGCATGATTTCAATCTCCCTCAAAGCCTGGAATGTATCGAGCTCCCCTTTTATGTGTTCGAAGAAGATGATATAGACAAGTACACTGCTTTAGAGGAAGATACTATCCAGGATATCGTCAAGTTCAAAAATTTGATTAATTTAAGAGAGATCATTGTTCCTTCGAGACCTATCAACGGTGAGGGAAATGAACCTAAGTCGCCTACCATTATGAAGCTCTGGAATGAAAGAAGAGCAGCTTGGGGAACCTGGAACAGATCAAGAGTGGTGCACTTAACTTAAGACTTTTGGAGCGCAGAGAAAACCGTGAGTTAAAAGTAGAGGTAATCTGAGATCGTCTTCGCTTCCGACTGCCTTGAGCTTTCTCTCAGTTTCAGACGCTGAGTTTTCATTTCCTTCTCTTGTCTTCTCTCTCTCTCTCATTCTGATTTAAAGCCGGAGAAGCAGGATGCATCTCTACGGCGTCTTTCCTTTACTCTTTTGAATCATGAAGGACCTTGTTGAGCTCAAGTGATTCGATAGTTGGATGGGGAAAGGAGTCGACGCGAATGAGATGGTGGTAAAGTGAACAAGATCAACTCTCTGTGCTTGACACGAAGCCGAAGTTCGAATCTGATGAAATCAGTAATGAAAGATAAAAGTCTGCCCCTCTTGCGAGATTCGAAAAGAGTGTCTAATTCGAATGCCCTATGCCTCAACGATCGTCGAACAAGGGCAAGGAACGAACTTGCAAGCATTGAATAGGTTTTGATAGAAAGAGAAGACGTAGATCGAGAAATCTGAATTAAGACACGACAAGTATTTTAGCTACAATTTGTAAATTCGAGATTCAAAGGTGAAAGGATAACACAAGAAAAGGAGACCGAGTGAAAAAAAGAGTAAAGATGGAGAGTTGAGAAGTCGTGAAGGCGAAGGGAGAAACGAAAGTATATGCAGCAGTAAAAAAGAGTTAACACTGGTTTTCCCGACTGAAGCAAAGTTTAAAGAATGCAAGCGAAATGGAAAATTGGGTATCTCTGAATGGAAGGTTTGGTCTTTGATGAGACGAGAAGACTTGACTCTTTGGATTGAATGACTTGAGACAACAGCCGAGGTAAAAGTAGACCCAGCAGAGAGGAGAGAGGAGAGGAGAGTCCGTTTCTTGGAGGATGTCGAGAAATTGTATCGAAGAGTTCGAGTAGACTTGATGATGACCAGAAAAAGAAATTGAAATGGTTGGCCCTTGCTTCTGCTTAGAAGAGGACCCGAAACCAAAGCGAACAAAGAAAAATGAAGGAAACCTTGAAAGGATTGATGACTTGGAGTGGTTAACAGAGAGAAGTGACATGATTTAGGCGCAGAAAGCCGGTAGAGCTTTATTTCCTTGACGAGTGAAAGACAGAATGTGATCTCCAATGACTCTTTCTGTGAATCCTACCTCGCAATAGACGAAGTAATCTGTCGAGAAAAATTGGTTACAAAGGCAGGAGTAAAGATGAGTCAAATGAGTTCGAGATCGAAAGAAGAAAGTCTCCTGCAGAGAAACTTCGCTGAAGCTCTCGAGACGATCAAGAAGCATACTCACACCTCCATTTCCTTCTAAAAACTTCTACTTCCCTAGCCTTCTCATCTTCAGGTAATTCTCTAATTTCCTTATGATCCTTCATCAAAGCAGGTTTAATAATCTGATCAAAATTAATTTCAAATCTATCTCTCCATTCTCTCAGAGTTCTAGAATAATGAGGACCAATATTAATCAAACCTTCAGGAATCAATTCCCCATTTGAACCTTCTTTAACAGCTTCATAAATCGAAGTGACAGAAGGTAAAACTCCACCAGGGAAGATCCATTTCCTAATAAAATCCACCTCTTTAGAATAAGAATCAAATCTATCTTCAGGCATAGTAATACATTGAATACAAATACTTCCACCATCTTTTTTCAAAACTTGATTTAAACATTTGAAATAAGTAGAAAGAAATTCCAATCCTACAGCTTCCAACATTTCTATAGAAACGATTCTATCAAATTTGTTTTTCCAAGCCAATGGCATATCTCTATAATCCATCAAATGAACTGTAATTGAATCCTCTAAACCTGAAGATCTAATCCTTTCTTCAGCCAAAGCTTTTTGTTCTTTTGAAAGAGTCAAGGAATCAACTTTACATCCTGTAGTTTTGACAGCTTCGATTGCGAAAGATCCCCAACCTGTACCGATTTCTAAAACTCTATCTCCTCTACAAATGTTTGCTCTTGAAATGTGAGCTCTGAGTTTAGTTCTTTGTCCTGCTTCTAATTCATCATCTGGATGTAAAGTCGAATCTCTTGAAGGTGAACTTGAATCTGAAGCTCCATTTCCATTGATTCCATTTGGTGAAGAGGATCTATTCGTCGTTATTGAATGAAGACCATTGGCTGCTAATTTGGCTGAAGCTGCTAGAGAAGCATTGGCTAGCATTGAAGGATTCGTGAGATCAGAGTCTAGGGTTGGAAAGATAGCACATCTGATAAGGATTGAAGGCGAAATGAATGCCTGAGGTCAGAACTTGCTCTTTCGACAGCTTTCTTTGAACGTAGACTTACGAATAGGTCATATCTGCAGACAAGAAAGCTTCGTACATCGTATTGGACTGTCAGATAGATGAAAGTGGACAGGAAGCATTGTCAGTTCACCAAGCTCGCTGATCTCGAACGTTCGTTCTGAGGACATGACACTCCAGCCCCGCAGCCCCGTTTCCAACAGAGCTAGGGAAGAGTATCAGTATGGCTCATGTAATCGAGTGAAGAAGCTGAGTCGACAGAACGTGGAGGCGGCCGAGAGAGAGCATCTCTTCTTATGCAACTTTGGATATCGGATGAGCTCTTCCAGCTCAATCTGGTCATTTCCCCTCCTCTTTCGAAGTGATCCTCCTTTGATGTCTCTTGCAATATTACACTTTGTAGATATCTAGAAGTCTCTCACAACTCCTCGCCTGCCTCTCGGAGTGAGGTCGGGTCATTTCTTCTCGAGTGGAAGATGTGCTTACCCAATCCTTGTTACATCTCTACCAGCTCTTGTTCGTCTTCTGAAGCTACTCACGATATCATAATGAGCACCAATATTCTTGAGACTTCCAACTTTAGTATTAGCATACCTTCTATTAAGGATGGATTGAATCTTTCCCCCAATCTTTCCAGCAATCCCAGTGTCCAATTCCGAAAGAGAATCTCTATTAGCAATGAATAAAGAAAAGACATTTGCAAGATTTGGAGTAGAACATTCACTTGACATATAAGATTCAGCGAAACCCAAATCTTTACCCAAAGTCAACCTTAGATAGAAGTTAGTAGATTTGAGAAGTAGTAAAGCCACTGGAGCTGATTTGTCATTTGTGGAAGTGGATGTTGTTGAAGTAGTGTCATCCTTTATTGAAGTGAAATCAGTAGAGACTGGATTCAAGGAAATGTCACCAAAAGTCAAATGGTTTCCATTTGGTTCGATTAAATCCAATCTTCCTACGTTTAGTTTGGAAAAGAGAGTTAAGACTGCAGATCGACAAGCTGGAAGAATCAGAGGTGTCGTCAGTGAAGACGTTAAAGACAGTAGCGAATCCATTTGGGCCTTGATGATGACTGCCTAGACAGGATGAGGAATGGATAGGATATACTTGTAGAAGATGGAAGTAGATTGGGAAAGAGGTGGAATGATTTCGACTTAATGATTGCGGCTTTTGATTCGTCCTAGGGTCTCGGTGTCTTTGACCTTCTCAAACGAACACTTCAAAACAAACATTCTCATTCTTTGAATTCGAGAACAAATCGAATTGAACAATTCATTTCCAATTCTGAGAAAGTGTCGTGCGTCGCTTCATCAAGACAGGCTCGTCGACCTCTGAACTAGCGCGTTGATGGGTCGACTCTGCCAGAAAAGCCTCAACGTCAACTTCGACTTCGCTTTCTCTGTCAAAATGGCAATCAAGCGAAAAGTCTGAATAGGTCGAACCTAGAGATGGAATCGCTTCAGCTCTCGCGCCTTCGAGGTTGAGGTCATTCTTTGAAGGCTCGCTGCTCGACCTTCTCTACGTGTTTCGGAATGACTCTCCCAAGCTTCTCTTTTCTCTTCGTTGAGGCTTTTGCATATCAATGTTCGATCTCTGCGTATTGAAGCTTTGGGAAGTATAAAAAGGAAAATCGACAAACATTCAAAACCTCTTTCCTTTCCCCTCATCTTTCTACTCTCTCACTTTCGAACTACACACCCACACTCTCTTTTCAAGACACTCTTTCAAACGAAAAATGCAATTCCGTCTAGCTTTCTTCTTAGCTGCCATCTCTATCAGTACTGGAGCTTTGGCAGTGAGTATTTGACAACGTTAAAGCCTCTAGCATTTCGACAAGGTAGACGCTGACCTCTTCTCCATCTTCTCTTCTCCCTAACCTCATCCGAAAACTGCATCTTTGTCAACAGGTTCTTCCAATTTCCGACATCTACCCACCATCAGTAGAGCAAGTTCCAGAAGTTCCAAACGTTCCAACCATTCCATCTCATCAATTAAAACATCCAACAACCGGAGCCATCGATGGTGAAACTTCAGCTTTCGTTTCTAGAGATTCAGTTCCAGCCTTAGGAATTGGAAGTCAATCTTCCAATGATCCAAAAGCTTTGATTCAAGATGGAGTCAAACAAGTAGGTGGATTAGCTTTGGGTCAAGTCAAAGGTACTATTCAAGGTTATCTTTCAGAAGTTGGGACTGGAGTTAGAACTGCTAAACAATTGGAAGCTTTCTTACCTGCTGGTGTCGTACCACCCCTCCCCGTCAAGAAGAGAGCTTTGGGTGATATTGAACCTGTGGAATCTTTGTTGGGTCAAGGTTTGATTCAAAGAGGTTTGGATCCTAATGAATTGAAGGGAGAGGTTTTGAGCGCTCCTGAATTGGTAAAAGCTGATGCTGCTCAAGTGGTTCAACAGGTGAGTACGATTGAAACTTCTTATCCAAACTTTCTTCCGATTTCTTGCCGATGATCTTCTCTCACTGACTATCAAAATGGAAATGTTCTTTCTTACATAACTTTCCTAAGGGACAATCGACCGTAGCTGGACTTCAACAGCAAGTCCAAGACGCACCTGCCAAAGCCGAGACTGCAGTCCAAAGCACTCAAGCCGGTTTGAAACAAGGATCAGCCATCACTCAGAAGCAATTGGGATTCGGTACCAGATTAACTGAATCTCAAGTTGCAGGAGCACTTCCTCAACTAGCTGGAGCCATTCCAGATTCGCATCTAAAGAGAGATTCCATCGTAAAACAAGAAGCAGCCCTCACTAAACAACAATTGGGATTCGGTACCAAATTGACTGAGGCTCAAGCTGCAGGAGCGCTTCCACAATTGGCTGGAGCCGTGCCAGCTTCGAAATTGAAGAGAGATACCATCTTGCCTGCCTTTTCCGTGAGTAAACAGTAAACGTCTCTGATTTTTCAGAAACCCCATCGAGACTCGTCTTTCGATCTACCCTTCCCCTAACATCAACAAACTCTTTTCTTCTTCTCTTTCAATCATCTTCTTCGCCAACAGCTCTTCCCAGGAGCCGGACCAGGAGCAGTAGAATTGAAGAACCAACTCAAGGGATTGACTGGAAATGGAGGTACTGCTCAAGGTCTAAATGCACCTTCAGGAGGAGCTGCTGCTGGACCTGCTGGCGCTCTAACAGGAGTTCTAGGTGGTGCAAAGAGAATGGAGAAGGTCAAGAGAACCGCTGCTTAGGAAATCTCTCTCTCTCAAATAAGCGTCTTCTCTCAAGTCCTTTCTTCGCCACGACTTCTACTCTGCTCGGCTTCGAATCTAGCCTCTTCTTCTCCCATTTGACATACGGTTCTGTTGTTTCCAAAACTTTGTTCTTCACGAACGTCTTACATTCTTTATTAAACACGGCCCTGAAGTCTTCTCATTCGTACTCCCCATGTCGATGAAATGGTTCTCTCTCTCTTTACTACTTACCGCATCGTCTGCTTTCGCTTCGCTTGATCTTTTCTTTCAATTTGTTTCTCTTCTATTCTCCTTTCATAGCTATCTAGACTTCGTTCTCCTTTGTTTTCTCTGCCAAACGTTTGAATCGGAATTGTTCATCGGTCGTGTGTGAGAGATGCTGTGAGCGCATCTGCAGCTTTCCAGATGACATGGCCTGCTTAGTAGCAACACATTCAACGACTAAAACACTCGTCTGAAAAAAAAAAGATGAATGAAGCCTGATAGCAAGAGAGGAAAATGAATCGGAGCTTTCGGAAGAAAACTGAGATGGAGAGAAGAGAGGACGAGAGATCTCGCTCGATTTAGACGTAGACGTCAGAGCTACTTTGAAAGGGAATTTCAGAACATTTAAAGAAGATAGAGAAGAAAGAAAAGAGGAAGAAGAAAACAGAGGCATTGGAAAAGCAAGGAGTCAGTGAGTGAATGCCCTTCTCGATCACCAACCCCCTCGTGGGCGTCGAGAGGAGTTTGAATCTTCTCTCTCTCTCTCTCTCATCTTCTTCTTCTTTCTCCCATCCTTTCCCCATTCTATTCCTTGCCCTTTACTTCTTCTCATCCACTATCCAATCTAGTGGAGCGTCAAGTGAGTAGAATCAGAGACCTGCTCTTCGTATAAGGGAACAAGGCCAATCCAACCATGTGCTTTGGGGATTAGCAAGATTGATTGAATCACAGCATTTAACATTCCATCCACCTCAATCCATCAAGAAGAAAAAGGTTTTTATCTCGTAGTCAATATCAATTGGTCATCGGAGAAAAGATAGAGACTGAAAAGAGAGAAGAAAGGTTGGCAGAAGATCAATTCTCGAAGGTGGTTGCTGCAGAAAGGCCTTCTCTCTCGATTGGGATGAAAGCATGAACCTACTCGACACAAAGTCTTAATCTACAATCAACGAACTGGATTCGGCGTTCTTAAGTGATTTAACATCTCATTGATTGCAAGAAAGACGTCGGATTGAGAGGAATTCGAGTGGATGGACCTTGTGCTTCTTGCTCTGCATACATTTCATCCAACCAACATCCATTCTCTTTTTCTCATTCTCAGTCGGCCTCTTTCTCCTTTTCATTTGTCACTTTCATCCCTCAATTCTGACCTTGCTCTCTCGCACCTCCTTCTCCCTTTCTCTTTCTACTAGGACTTAACCTTCCTCCTTCTCATCCCGCGTCTATCTCCATCTGTCGCGTTCCAACTCTCAAATCCTTCAAAACTACCTCGGAGGTTCCCCTTCTAATTCTTGATAAGAATCTCAAATCATTGTTCGAAACTCAACTTTAGAAATCAGAGATGAGCATGATGGAAGCTGGCATCAAGAGGAGGGCTGAAGACGATGGGTGAGTAGTCTTTGTAAGAATGACAACTGTCTAAATTGAGTTGGGAACGATCTCAACTTGTTGAAATCATCTTCGAGAGAGCATGGAAATCGAAATTCGATGAAGAGGTTCAAACGAATTTGAGACTCTAGAATTGCTAGACATTACGAAACAAGAATGAACAATGGCCTCAATGTGTCGATCGCTCCATATCGATCCAACTTGATTTCTCAAAATTGAAGAGATCAAAGGCTTAAATCCAATTCCTTCAAACTTTTGCTCACGACGACCTCTCTTTGAATCTCACGTTCCGTTTCCTCTCCACCTTGTTCAGGCGCCCAAGCACTGCAGATTCCGCTTCTCATCTTTCTCCTTCAATCGCAAACGCTGCATCCACATCGATTCGTCAATCTCCCTCTACTCGTACTACGGAACTCACTCCTTCTCGATTGGGTCCAAATTCCAATCCTCGCAGTGGAGGAGGTAGTGGAGGAGGAGGAGCTAGTCTACCAAGTTTCGAGAACCTTTCCTCCGGTTTACCGGAAGATGATACAAAGAGAAGGAGAGTCACTTATAACGATCAGGAACCAGATGTGAGTGTAGGATCTGGTTTTGAGACTCGATCGATGAAGATTGAATCTTCGCGAGAGTTGAAGAGCTTCTCCATTCCTCTCGTTCTGACTGACTTTTCTTTCTCTTCTTTTTGAAATATCATTTCGTATCTCAGACGGATTCGCGATATTCCTATGATCGTAATGGAAATTCCAATCGAACTGGATCTGCAGGATTGGGTCAAGCTCCTCCATTGCCAGAAACTCGTAGACCTTCAGAAACTGATTTTGATGGATCAGCATCAGCTTTAGCTCGTAGACGTGGAGATGCAGCTCAAGCCAAAGTCAGTAGAATGACTATCGATACAGGAAGTGCAACTTCAAATACAAGTTTCGATCAAGGATTGCATTCAGGAAGTGCAAGGATTTGGAATTCCAAAAATGATCAAGCACCTTCAGCAAGAAGTGCACCACCTTCAAAGATTTCCTTTGATGAACGAGAAGCTTCTCATCAATCCCAAACTCAACCTTCAGTTCTTTCCTCTCATCATAACAATTCGGATCAAGAACCAGTTAGACATGCAACTTATTCAGCTTCACAAGTCAACAGTAACAATCATCATAATGGTACTTCCAATCATTTGGCTGTTAGATCAAACAGCAGTCAAGAAGGGATCAGAAATCATCAGCTTGGTAATCGTGAGGGAGGAAATCTAGGTCGTGGAGGATTGAGAGGAGGGATGGAAGATCCAAACAATCTAGCAGCAAATTCACCCCCTACAGTTGGAAGGAATCTCTTACCTGAATCTTCTTCACAAGGTTCTAGTCGTCAAGCTCCTGGATCTGCAAGGTTCGTACCTCAGACTGCAACTTTACCTTCTCCTGCTTATCACACCACCTCTTTCATGCGTCAACAACATGGAGGAGCAGCTGGTGGTGGTGGTGGACCACCTCAAGCAACTCCTTCGGCTGCTTATCCACCTAGAACTTCAATGCCAAATCCACCTCCAACTGCTAGATTGCCTGAACATCTGAGATCTCCTCCTTCCAGTAAAACTCAGTTCTTGAGTCTCTTTGCAAGCTTTTATGATTCTTTGGGAGATTCTAGAACTTTGAAAGCTACTTTGGAGGATCAAGTTAGGAGGAGTAATAGTTTACTTCAAACTCTTCAGAGAAGTAGTAGAGTCTTGGAAGAGACTGTAGAGAGAAAGGTCAGAGATGAAAGATTGGTTTGGGAAGAAAGAACTAGGAAATTGGAAGATAGAGTTAAAGAATTGGAAGAGAAGATTGGATCCAAAGCTGGAGCTTCTACTTCTACTTCTTCTGACGATAAAGGAATAGAAGCTAGTGGTAGTGGAAGTAGAATCGGAACTGATGGTGCTTCTTCAACTTCTTTGGATGCAGCAGTCAATGCTTCAAGTCAAAATGCAAATGCTGGAAGTACAACTACAACTCCTAGTAAGAGAGGTGGAAGAAATGCTACTGGAAAAGCTGCAAGTTCAACTTCAAATGCCAGTAAAGGCAAAGGGAAAGCTACTAAGACTACTAGAGCTAGAACTAGAAGATCTTCGGCTTCCACTTCTACAACTGGAGGAGCCGAGGCTGATGAAGATAATCAAGAAGAAGGTGCTCAAGATACGGAAAGCAATTCAAAGGAAAGCTCGGAAACCAAGAAGAAAATAGAAGAGGAAAAGGATGAATTGATGGAAGAGTAATGAGAAAATGATAAAGTTTTTTTTTACAAGTGATTCACAAACAAACGAAAAAAGATGTGTTCTTCAATTTCTTGTCTATTCCTTTTTTTTTCTTTCTCTCACTCTCACTCTCTCTTTCCTTTGAATCGAATTGAGCTTTCTTGTCGCATATCTTTTGTATGTCTGCTTTTCTCGGAAAGTCATCTTCTTATCGATTTCCTCTCCTTGCCTCAACCTATCTCCTCTCTCTGCTTCATCGCTCGCTCACTCTCTCCATTGTGGAAATTCTGTAGCATTTCTCTGATCTCAAATCTTCCTTTTGTTTCTCTACTAACTGAACCTCGTAAAAATTCGCAATGGCACGGACACTTTCTCGCTTCGACTTAAAGGTTTTTTTCTCTCCTTTCTCTCTCTCTCTGTGCTCGAATCGTCTTTACCCTTTTCCTTCGTCTCATATCTCCTTCTCTCTCTATATACATGAGAAATGCAAAATGAAATCTTTGTTCGAAAAGATCGGAATGGAAGACGACAAAGATCGAAAGAGAGAACTATGCAGAGAGTTTCGTTAGGTTTAAAAATATCACCCAAAATCCAAACAAGGGAGTGAAGGCATTCGAAAGTGCAGGTTTAGAAGATGATGACAGTCTTCGAAACACCCGCAAATCTGACAGAGATGGCGATTTTCTCTCGTTCTCTCGCCTGATCGCCTCGTCTCTTTCTCCCTTCTACCTTGAGGCTTCGTCAACATCACGTCTGGAAAGGCTCAAGCCACTTGAAGACTGAAGGACACCACTCGTCGCCTCCTCGATTGGAATCTGAAGGGAGAAAATGAAGGCAATTGAAGGCTTGAATCTCTATCATTCGTACTCAGATCACAAACAATAGAATGGAATACTCACGTCTATCCCTAGGTCTCGCAAGTGTTAACTTGATGGATCCATCATAGAGTTCCGGAGTGTCTTTGGGAGCCTCTCTCCTAAGTTGCCAGAAGATCTCTAACTTCTTCTGATCTCGAACAGGCTTGAACTTCGAAAGCACCGGCGTTGCTGGAAGAACCAATTCCTCGACCTTGTTTGACTTGATCAAGGCCACAATCATGATTTCTTCTCTCCATGGAGGATCCCCTATATCAATATTATTGACTGGGAATCTATCATCATGGTAAAGTAAGACTGATTTCTTCAGAGACTTTGGTAACACTCGATAATCATTTAAACAGATTGCCCAAAGAGGTGCTGGATCGAACTCTATGACTTGGAGGCTCTCAAATAGCGAAAGATTGAAAGTTGAACCCCTTGGTCTTTGAATGGGAAAATGAACGCCGATTAATCTGAGAACTTTCAAAGTCTTGAAGGAAGATTCCAAAGATGAGAGAGATTCAGCCAAGACTCCGTTGAGACTCTCTGATTCGTGCGATAGAGTGCTTCCCCAAGAAAGTTCCAGAGATCTGAGTTCCTTTGTGACTGAAAGTAATCTGTAGACTGCTTCGGTTCGCTTATTACCACGAGCCCAAGCTGAATAATCGTAATCTTCGATTTTCATATCGAACCAAGATCTTCTCATTTTCTCATTATCCCAACCACTTGCCCGCTCTTCCCTCTTCAGAGGTTGGATGCATATTGCTAAATCTTTGACGTTGGATAAATCTTTGAAGAAGGTGTGGAATTCTTCTAGATACTTAGAATCTTCTATGGATAGAACACATGAAAGCGCAGCCTCCTCTAAACTTTCACAAAAGATCAACATCCACGCTACGTTTCGTGTCTCTAAGTCTCTTTGGTTTCTATCATCACAGATATAAACCCTTTTCAACGAATTCTTGAAGACTGACATTGGATAATTCGTCGTTTCTGTCCAATCTCTATTTACTGCTTCGAAGTTTGGAATGTAAGAATAATCATCGATGTAAAGTGTCTCTAAAGAATTCAAATGAGTAAAGATGTAATCTCTTGAATAAATAAATGAAGTCAACATGATCATGTTTTGTTTATCTTGCTTATAATTAGAGAATTCTTCCAGTGCCATGATTGGGTTGATCTGTTCCATTCCTGATATGAGTGCTGCCTCGCCTTCGTCTCGTTTGCTGTTCAGTTCTCGGAATAGTATCGTAAGAGATTTGACTTGATTTCCTCGATCCGGGCTTGCTTTGAACATGAGATAGAGACAGTGAAAGTCCGTCATATTGACGGTCACCTTTCGAATCAGATATGGAGCCCACAGATATTCAATCTTGTGAGTGGTCATCGAGATGGCTCTGAGGGAAGAATCTCGTATCCTGAATGAGATTGGAGAAAGTGGTTATTCAGGACAGTGTCTTGATCATTCTCGACTCATTCGATTGAATCCAAAGTTGAAACTCACCTTCTTGCCTTTCTTCTCTGAATCTCCAGAGGATCCGTCTCTTCTCTGATCTTGTCATCCCCACCCCATTTGATGATTTCCGAAGCGATGAGACTGATCACATCCTCTTGCAGCTCCGAGAAAGGGCAAGGAGGTGATGGAATGTGCATGTTTGCATGGAGAAGAAGGAAGGAAAAGAAGTTGGACGAAGAAATCTCCAGCAAGACCTCACTTCAATCATCCGAACCTCGGCGTCTCAATCAACCAATAAGGTGCTATACGTTCAAAAACTAAGTTTTCCAAAACGAGAGAAAATAAAAGCAAGAATCTCATCAACATTTGCGGGCCGAGTCGACTACCGAGCCCTTTCGAAGTTGTCCTGCTCTTCAATCTGCATCCTCTTTCCCTTCTCACATCAACTTCAAACATGCCTGACAACAAATCTTCCTCTTATCAAAGCTCTCAATCTTACTTTCCGTTGTCTGGAATCGCCAGAGACGGTTTCTCAAACGAAGAAGAAGCTTCAGCGACTTGTTTTTGTGGAAAGATTCAATTGGCTTTCGTGAGTAAAGATGAGAAGTTCGTCTTCTTTACGAAATCTTCTTACATGATCGACTTACTAGATGCTCTCTAATGTCTTTTCCAGCCAATCAAAGCACCAGGATTAATAACAACCTTCGTCTGTTCATGTTTCGACTGCAGAAAAATCACAGCTTCGATGTTCGCCTCTAATATCACGGTCAAAGCTTCCCTAGTTCGATTCATAAGAGGTGAAGATTTGATCTCCAAATTCTCACAAAAGGATACCATAGAATTTCAGAATGAAATGTCGAATCATTTCTGTTCAAATTGTGGAACTTTGATGATGAGAAAAAGTTCAGGATATCAAGACATGGCTTTTCTAAGATTAGGAACTGTCGATGATTTCAATTTACATGAAACAACTTTGAAGCCTAGAATTGAACAGTACTGTAAAGACAGAGTGGATTGGTTCGAAGGGGTTGAAGGAGAAGAAGTCAAGAGATTCGAAGGGATGCAGTTCAAGTCAAGAAGGATCAAATTGTAACTTCTAATTCGTCATTGAAAGGATTAGAAGTCGACAGATATTTGTAAATAGAAGATAGTCTTTCAATCCAGCGATCCGTGTCCTCTTGAAAGTTGTGAAGAGATATCTTTCGAGATGTCGTTCGACATCATCGAGAGAGAAAGATCTTGATCACAGTCCACAGGTTCTCTTTCTCTCATCTCGAGAATACTACATGATGTCCATCCTATTTCACCTTTCGAGCTGAAGGCTGAGCAAAAGAAGCAGCAGAACTAAATGCGCAAATCAGGCATGATCCGACCAGTCAAAATTGTAATACCGATGCACTTTCTCATCAGGGAAAATGAACAAGATCACCGCTTCTTTCTTTTTTCTCTCTCGTTCTCTTCTTCTTTACTTTCAGCATCCAATTGAGCCACCAAGAGATCCACCCATTCTTCTCTTGTTTTCTTGGCTTGATCCTCTCCAACATTTTCATTTCGATCCGAAACTCTCCTTTCCGTTTGATTTTCCATTCCGTTAGCTTTCAAAGCTAAATCATCTAACCTCTTGAAGATCTCAGAACGTGGTAATGGTTTTGAAAGTATCGGTTCACTAGTGGGTTGAAGTTCGGATGTGGTTGAAGTTGAAGTTGAAGATGAGGTTTCGATTGAAGTTGAACAAGAAGTAGAAGTAGTTTGGTTCTTTGGGATCAATGATCGAAGTTTATCTGTTAGCTCTTGGGCCTATCACGTACCAAATAGAAGTTTAAGAAAGAAAATCAAAGTCAGCATTCTCAAAGTCAAGCATCGTCAGTATAGCCTGTGTCCAAGAACGAAGAAGAAAAAGGGCAACTCTTCCAGATGTGAGCTTTGCTGCGTTTGTTGTTCCAAAACTCACACTTTCTGCACCAAAACTTTTCTTCAGGACTTCCAAAGAAACGAACGAAGTCAAGGCGACGATAGAGGTGGCTATCCCCAAAGCTTTCATCACATCACTATAACCACTTTTCTTATTCTGTTCGTTTCCGCTCTCTTCTCCTTCTCCTTTGGACTGATTTCCAGTAGGTTTGAGGTTGGATTTCATAAGAACAGAAGGTGGAGATGAATTAGATTGATAATTGAAAGACCTCGAACTTTGAAGGGATTCGTTCTTTGCATTTCCATCTGCATTCTCAGTCCTTGAGCTCCTGTTTCTACTTAAAGCCTGTATCTGCATCGATCCACTTAGATGGTGACCCTGAGAAGCAGCAACTTTTGATTCAGCAGCTTTCAACCATCTCTGAGTTCTTTGTTCGTTTGGAGCTATGGAAGCACCTTTTCTTCTTGCGAGAATGAGAGCCGAAGTCAAACCTCCAAAGAAGGCAATGGAAGAGATGGTTAGAAGGAAATTGGTTGAATCTACTCTTTGATGGAATGGCAATGATTCATTCTCGGTCTTGTTTACTGCATTTGGAGAGGATTTGGAATTTTCCATCGTAGAGAAGGAGAGAGAGAGAAGTCAAGATGAAAGTTGTCTCTTGTCTCCAACTCACAAGTGCGAGATGGACTCGACTGAAAGTTTCCTTTCTCAACAAACTGGACCCACAATCTCGCAGGATAGGAATGCAATATTCCAGCAGTTTGAACAATACGATTGGAACAACGATGATGAGTTCCAGAATGGCATCAAGGGAATTCTTCAGCCAATGAAAGCTTCGGGCTCGACAGACGATCAAGTGAGACAGACGGAATTGAATGCAAAGATCTTCTTCTTTGGTACAAAGTGAGTAAGCTCAAACATGATACAAGAAGATTTAGAGATCGATTGAGACGGAAAGAGAGAGTGAGAGAGAGAGAGTGTAGATAGGGAAATGATAAGAGAATGTGGACAGACAAGGTCAACAAAGGAACGATCTTCTCTTTCATATATCATCGTCTATTTCAAAGTAATGAACAAATCAAGAACAATATCCTTGGAAATAGACTTCTGTCTTGAGTAGACTTATCATCTTGACTTTCCACCTTCCATCTCTCTCTCTCTCTCTTCTTGTAGGTCCGGACATTCTTTCACCTCTCAAGACTATCTAGATTGGAAAGCGAAATCCTCTTCAAATGTTACAAATCCAACCAATCAAAGTCAGATATCACAAGCCACTTCAACCCAGGATCAACGGCAACAAATTCCTCCTCATCCTGCTTCTTTCGATGCGATAGTCGAGTTGATCTCGACCGGAAGGACCGACGAGATTCCTGGAATAAAGGAAATCCCTCTCAAAGTGAGTTGAATGACATATGCACCTTATATCATCAAACAGTCGTTAGCTTAGCTCTGCGTCAACTCCAGAAGATGAACAAGGTTTATAAGAGAGATCTCGAGATCTATGCATCGTTAGGTTCTTGTCGTTTGATTTCCTCCCAAGTCTGACTTCATCTTCCTTTGTTCATTTCTTCTCGTGCTATCATTTTCTTCTTCCCGCGCTCTGCTTTGTGACTATCACAGATCAACGAATCCGCTCCCACAGTCTCTTCCATAACAAGACCTCCCAAGCCTTGGGAACGAAGTCAGGAGTCATCAAATCCATCAGATCAAGTCGAAACCGCATCGGAAACTATGGAACACTGAGAAGACTTTTTCTTTGGAAGGATGTGAATCCTGATCAAGCAAGCAATCCAAGCTTCGATGATTCTCTCTCTCTCCCACTGGACAAAGTAGATCTCAAGATCGCTTGGATTTCTCATCGAATGTGGTCGTCGTTCAAGGATATCTCTCTTCCAAGCAAAGATTCGCGCTTCGAGCGAGGATCGAGCTCGAAGGACAACTGAGATTGAAGGGAGAAGAAGCTTCTGTACTAAAGAAGAAGCGCTTCTCCTTTATTATCTCAAATGGAATGTTTCATTTGTTATGACGCTCGCTTGAAAATTTCTCCAAACTGGTGGAATGTAGATCTTTTTGTAAAACTTCGACTCGCAGGTGTCGTCTGTTCGATTCCGCTCCAAAGAGGACGGAAGAGATAGCCAACAAGCAAGAGATGAAAGCAATCTAATATGACTCGATTGACCATGCAAACACAGAAGAAGAACAGCATTGAGAGTGAATTTAACAACATGACAGATCGTGGACCGAATGTGTGAGATGAAAAGAGAGAGAGAACTAGAGAATCCCTTGAGAGTAGCTGTTTGAAGAGAGAAAAGAAGTGAGAAGGTCAGCGACAATGAAACCAAGGTTATCTGTCAAGCTAAGAACATGTACTTACTATCTGTTGAGGATAAAGAAAAGGTAGACGAACGATGATAGGCAAAGGGGAATAGGAAGAGGTCAGAAGAAGAGTCTCGCATCTACACTATCCTCAACCTTCTTGATCAAAGTTATCACTCACTGGAATTGATCATAAAGCCTCGTGAAAGCACTACCAGCGGAGCTCAACACGAGCTTATCGACGAACTCATCGCATTGAGATTGACTGAGAGCCAATTGGAATCGATCTCGAAGGTTTGCAGCTGTTAGATCTCCCAAAGCAAAGCAAGGTAGTTTGGAATCTTGGCAGGTTGGGTAGTTGATCATTTCCAGAACGAGAGAAAAGGGAAAAGAAAGTTTTAGTCAA
This sequence comes from Hemileia vastatrix, assembly GCA_030280995.1. Taxonomy (NCBI): domain Eukaryota; kingdom Fungi; phylum Basidiomycota; class Pucciniomycetes; order Pucciniales; family Zaghouaniaceae; genus Hemileia; species Hemileia vastatrix. The sequence goes on from JASXTE010000046.1 coordinate 41,905, forward strand.
CAAAGTGTTTTGTCACTTCCATTTCGATAAGGTAGCTTGGGACTCACCTTTCTGCATCAATTCTACAATCATGATGATTCTTTCCGCATGTTTCCTAACGTCTCGGAAACCTGATCTCATCAATTTCCTAAACTCTTCGAATTTGGGACTATCGACTCCTCCCAAAATGTCAATGTATTCTTGAGGCATCTTGAAAGGGGCAGCTTCGAATCCAACACCACCTGGAGAGATTCCAAGCATGAATCCGAAATCAATGTCTACGCGAAAGAGCGAAAGGGTAGAACGAGTGGAGAAAAAGTCATTCGGTTCAGCATATGCATCTACCACCAAAACAAAGCATTCGTTATGTCTTACTCACGAATCAAGTGACCTTCATTGTCGATCAAGATGTTTCCATTATGTCTATCCTTGATTTGAAGAAGGTAGGAAATGATGGAATAAGCAGCCAAAGATTCCATAAACTTTTCTCTAGCTCTATTGAATTTGGCTGAAGATGGTTCACCAAAAGTCTAAGAAGACAATGAAACGAGGGTATCCAGAAGAGTAAATTCAAGGTCAGCCTTTGCGAGATCACAAATCTTTCAATGCACTTTGTTTTACTCACGTTCAAATAATGATCATAAAGACTATAGGTTGCAATCTTAGCATCATTGACGTGTCTTGAATAAGCTTCTTTCTTGATAGAATGAATACTCAAAGCATCAGTGATAGTTTCCATCAAAGCAGAATTTTCCGAAGTGACCAAAATCCTAAAATATTTGGTCCAACATTTTGAATTCGTCTCTTTCCAAATCCTACCAAATTCATTGATCAATTGAACTGCCAATTGTTCCTGTCTAAGATCAGCTCCAGTCTTTACAATGACTGAAAAGACGTCCCAACTTGTCAAATGACCATAAGGACTCGAAGCTCGGATTCGAGCTTTTTTGGCAGCCCATGATTCTTTGAGCATTGCAGCCGATGGATCGTCTTTATTGACAGCTCTTACTATCGTAGCTTCATCTTCGATACCATTTCCAGCTGCTCCACCTCTACGTTTTTGTCTTCCAAGATGTTTCCCACCTTGTTTCATTCTCTCCATTCTTTCCTCTTCCAAAGCCATCATTTCTTGCATGATCCGTTTCCTGATGGCTTCCGTATCTGCATGAATCAATCTAGAGGAAGCAGCCGAAGTGACGGCTGAAGATTGAGAAGAACCAGAAGAAGAAGAACCTGTTGTCAAGGAACTGACGGCTTGAGCTAGAGATGGTGTCAGATTCGAGGAACCAGATTCAGTAGAGGTAGAGATTTTAGGAGAAGAAGGTGCAGTACCAGTGTTTGGTTGGATTTGATTTCCATTGACCATGACTGGAGCCTTGACTCCAGCGCTACCTTGACCAGCTTCACTTTTCGTTGTCGAACCACTTATAGGAGAAGTTGCTCCACTGGCCCAACTAGTTCCAACGATCCAACTACTCCATCCACCTTGAGCTGTTGCGCTTACATGAGGATTATGAGTGATGATAGGTTGATTGCTAGCATTTGTAGATTGATTCAACTGAGCCAACATGATTGCAGCTGTTCTCATTCTCTCTGAATACTCGTCCAAAGAGAAATCCTTCTTCTTGGAGGCAGAATTCGAGATGGAACCATTCCTGAGATGAGTGTTTGTTGGACTCAAGGTAGTTTGAGAATCTCTCCTAGATCTATCAGGAGAGGAAGCTCCAGTCGTTGAAGGATGTTTTCCATTCGAAATGGCATGACTCCAAGCAGCATTATCGTGAGAGAGATTGATTTGAGCCAAATCGTCTTCATCCTCGCTTTCGTTGACATCTCTCTCTTCTCCAAAGCTCGATAGATCCTCTCCATAAGCTTGTTCTGTGAGATCCACCTCTTCGTCATCCTCGCCACCGAAAGAGCTTGAACCTTGCCTTCTGAAGGCGGAGTGATCTCCATCATCTTCCGGAGTCTGGATTTGAAGTCTGGGAGGGGGTGGTTGAGGAATCGCAGAGGTGGAAGAAGTTGACCCTTCGCCATCTGCTCGATTTTGAGGATTCGGACTTGAAGATGCAACGTTGGCTTTTTCGACGAGAACATTGCTTCCAGCCAACTTTGGAGTTCCAGGTAACGGTTTCTCATCTCTCTTATCTCCACTGGACCTAGAAGTATCTTCATTCTCTTCTATCCTTTTCCTATCGCCTGAGCTCAACCTCTCCTTACTAGAAGATTCCAATCCTCTACTCAGAGCTATCTTTCTCCTTCTCTCATCTTCTTTGACCACCAACTTTTTCAAACTCTCTCGATTCCCTCTCCTTTCTGGATCAAAGTCGAGATCATTCTTCAAGACTTCGACGTGAAGAAGATAAGGAGCTCTATCGGCAGAATTCAGAACCACCGCTTCAGAAGGATTGATTCTGACGACTCTATGATGTCTGACTGAGGTTTCAGGTTTCTTTCCTTCTCTCATCTCCTTGAGGTAATGTTGAGATCTACCAGCTCCACCAGTTGGTTTCTCATGATCCTGAGAACTTTCCCCTTCTCCAGTGCTCTCTGCTTCCACTTCGCACCAAAGTGGGAAGCAGACCTCAGCTGGAAGTTTGTGATTCAAAGCTGTGAGTTCTGCTCGAAGAGCGCTCAATCTAGCTGGTTTGGGTAGAAGTAGAAGTCTTGCCGAGATATCTTGTAGATTCAATAGGAATTGAGTTTGGACTCGACAGTAGTTGGCTTTTAGTAATCTTCTTCTAGCATTCATGTCATAGAGAGACAGAACCATCTCTGGAGAGTTGAAGGACAGAGATCCATCTTCGTTGGTATTGAGTCCAACTGTTGAAGCGAAGGCTGAAAGAGAGCCTCTCTGTTGAGCTACGAGGTTTGGAACCGATCTTGAATTGGCAGCTCTCTGACCGAAACCACTATCACTGTTCATCTTTCGATTATTTGAAGATGTCGACTTCCTTTGAGGATGCCAAGAAGGCGGAGGTCTTGTCGAACTACCAACTTTCGTTCCAGTCGCCTTCTCATTCGAGGTTCCAATACCTTCGACTCCAAAGGTCTGTCCAAAGACATCTCCGACAGCTGCAGTAGCTTTGTCTCTGAAATCGTTGAATCCAGTGGCAAAAGAAGCGAAAGGGTTCTCCGCTCTTTTTCCTTTGATCGGCGAAGTTGAATTGGTGAAGGCTTGGAATAGAGAAGAAGGTGAAGTAGCTGAAGAAATCGTAGCAGCTTTGGATCCCGAAGGGACTTCGATAGGATTTGGTCTGGTTTTCTGCTTTGCATTACTTGCTGTTGTTGTCGTTGTTCGATTGGGAGAAGCAGTCGTAGTTTTCGAATTGATCGACTCATCTCCAACTTCCTCTTCTCCAGAGTCTTCTCCTATCTGAGCTTCATCTTCAGATCCACTCCCTTCATTATTCTCTTCATTTCCTTCATCTTCATCTCCATCTTTCTTGCTTTCAGCTCCGATTCCATTCCTGGCACTTTCATTGTCTGGCGGTCTTCTACCTTGTTGAACTGCAATCCTACCACTGAAATTGCTTAGATTCGGCATTCCAGGAGAAGAAGCCAGAACAGCTCCCATTCCAACACATGCAGTGAGTGAATTTGAAGGTAGAATTTTCACTCTGACTTTGTTCAAAGTAGAGACTAGTAATTTCTTTGGAACTCCAACGAGATTCGAAGTGGAAGAAGAGGCTGGAATTGGGGAAGACGGAGTGTTGACTAGGGAAGTTGTTGATGTTGAAGGTAAGGTTAGAAGTGATGTAGAGGCAGATGCTAGTGGATCTTCAAAGAGGATTCTTTGACATTGATTGAAGACTCTTTGGCAGACTTGGAAAGAAGCTGTATGAGGATTGGAAGCGAGATCCGAAAGTGCTGCTTGAAAATACCACAAAGTCTGACAAGGATGGAGGAATGCAGAGAAAGTTAGGATCGGAAGACAAATTATATTCGAGCCTGAGGAGGTAAAAGATAGACAACACTTACGAGAAGAGCAACATGAACCGACCTCTCGCATCGATCTAGAACGAAGCACTCCAACGCCCGTGACTCTGATGGCTTGGTGATAAGAAGATGGCTGTATTTGTGAGATAAAGGGAGAGTATATGAACGTCAGTACTGGCTAAAACTGCTTTCGAAGCCTGCTAACTGCTGGCGAGAGTCCTGCTAATCTCGAAACTCTAGACTCTATCTTGTCGAGTCTACCTTCCACATCGACGTGGTTCCAGAGATGTCTGGACAGATTCAGCCCGCCCGAATGATACTAAACACCTAGAGAAGCCCTCGAGAGTGCATCTCCGAGCTCGAATGATTCCGCTTTCCGTCCCCACTTCCCTCTACTCCCTCTTCTGCTGTGAGCTACGATTGTCTTGACCACTCACCAAAGTTGTGGCCAATAGAATTCAACATCTTCTGCGGGGAAAGCATGATCCAACTGTTCCACTAGATAATAAGTGATACCGATATTATCCTGTAAAGATAGAAGGAGTGGATCTGCGAGTCAGATTGTGTCGAATGAGACTGATTGCGAGGTCTGTGAGAAGATGTAGATAAAGACTCACGGAATAAGTTTTTAGATAAGAGAGAGCCAAATGAGGAGAAAAGTAATCTGAATGGAACAATCTGAGAAGTAGAGAAGCCATCGTTGATAGCTTGGGATCGATGGAAAGGCTAGATTTGATGGATTGACAGCCAGAATTGGTATAGGAGAGATTGACGGATTAGATTGATGGCATTCAGATCTTGAAAAGATGGAGGCTGAGAGAGTCAAGGATAGTTAGATTGAGTAGGAGGAGTTGCAGATAGGATAGGATTGAATCAGGACGCAGCTTCCAGAACTCTTCTCTTGTTTTCTTGATGGCTATTAAATAAGTTGAGGAAAGACTGAATTAGATTGTTTGTACTAGATCTGATATGCTTCTCATCAGCTATCCAAAGATGAGGAGTAGATGATTGGTGTGTGTCCAAAGGCAAGCTTCTCCGTTCAAGTCGAAGTCGATCTTCTCAGGCCTCTCCTCTCAAGTCGACGCCGTAATCTCAAGCCTATGTTATTTGTATTCAACGAAATTGGAATCGGAAAGAAAGAATGAAAACTACATTACAAAAAAAGGAGGAGAAACTTGATGAGAACAGAACTTTTCAGAAAGGACAGGCAGAGGGAGGGAGGGAGGGAGAGGGACAAGAAATGTACTATGACTTTCTTCTTTTTTGTTGAGACCTTTTTACAATTTTGCTATAGACGCTGAAGCCGTTTTACTTAATAGCTTCACTTTGCTCTCCTTCAAATCAAGTTGAAGGATTGGTACTCGAACTCGATTCGTCTACCCAACTCTCTTCCACCGTAGCCTTTACACGTCTGACGTATTCCTTCATATTGTCTCTGTAGAGTGATGCAGCTTCTGCGTTTGCGGGACTGTGGGGGGAAAAGCAGAAATTGAGAGAAAACGAGAAAGGTTAAGATCGATTCTTTCCTTATCCTTTCGAAACGAATCAGTTTTTCGATTGGTCTTCCAATCTCACTCACCTGTTAGGATTAGGATCGTGTAATAAACTCTGAACACTAGTCAAGATGGCAGCCACGTCATAAGTCGGAGACCATCTGTTTTGTAAAATGTCTAGACATAATTCTCCATTTGCATAGACGTTTGGATGGAACATTCGTGAAAGGAACTTGACTGATGGAGGTTTGTTGGGATAGGCATCTGTGAATGTTAGTAGGAGTTTGAAGGTTCCATCTTCGAATGGAGTGTCGGCTGAAGAGAAGGGAAGAGAGAGAGAGAGATGAAGGGGAGAGATTGAGAGACAAAAGGGACAAAGGGTCAGCTCAGGTTCTCGAAACATGAAATGGACGATTTCAAGAGAGTTCCGAATCAGTCTGTTCCATCATAGACCCTTGATTCAACTGCTTGCATCTGCACAGTTTCAGAAGCAAGACTGATACTGATTCAAGTGTTGGGTTCAGCTGAGCCGGATACGGATAGATAGAGACAGCTACCACTTCGAGTAACTCCTCTCAATGAGAGATCTACCTAGCAATAGAACTTCATATCTTGATACTAATAGTTGAAATGAGAGAGATACCAGATCCCAGAAGAACAGAGACGAGACCCTCATCTATGGTCATCCCTCTATCATCTCATCTTGACGTAACCTCTTTCATTCTCTATCCCTTTCTGTTCTATCTGATCCTCTCAAACGTAGCCAGACTGATCCTACAACTGAACTACATTGGTGAAATCATTACCAGAGTCCCGCAGAATCAAGAGAAAGACGTTGAGCTGATGCGTTACTGACCAGGACCAAAAGATGACAGCATTCCAAATCAAGAGGTTGTCCTGAAGAGGAGCCCCAGAGATTCCACCTGGAGGATCGTTTGAGAGTCTCTTGAAATCTCTGACTAGACGACGTTTGGAAGGAGTGGACTGAAAGAGAGAGAGAGAGAGAGAGATGAGTGAGGACAAAGAAGGGCAAGTAGAGATTAGAGACAGATCGAGGTTGATGAACGATTCTTTCGCTGCTGGAACAGGCTGTATTGGATCTTTGGATTAGATTGGATCGATTCCAGTTTGATCTTGATGACTTACCATTTGAACAAAGGGAGGAGTATGGAAAGAGAGAGAAGTTGATGATAAGCTCAAGACTGCAAAGGTCAGCCAAAGTCGCAATCGAGATGAGAGAGAAAAGTTCGCCTCGATTTGTTCTTTGAGATCATCTCCATGATATTCAAACTTCAAAGAATAGGCTCTCAAAAGTGACATTTGGAAAGAAAGCTCGTACTTAAATCACAACAAAGAGAACAAGAGAGTGTGGCGGGTCCATACAAGACCCAAAAGGGGAAAACAAAACAGGGAGCAAGAAGCGAAACAAAAGATGGAGCAAAAGTCAGACCAAACAACGAAGCTGGGAAACACTGAGAGAGAGAAATGAAAGGACATGAAGAGCTTGGATTCTCTTCAAGGGGTAAAAAGAGGTTTGATGAAAGGGGTAAATTGTTTTGAGAAACATGAGAGAGAATCAGAAACGAAAGACGAGAAAGAAATGATCACGGTATGATACTGGAACTTGAAGTGAAAAGAATGTGTTTGTTTTGAAAATCTGAAGGTTAAACGAAGGTTGAGGACTTAGACTTGATCAACGATGCTTGACTTCGATTTGAGCTTTTGGAGATCAACGGATCAGAGATCTCTTGCGACTGGAGTTGGCACTGTTCTTCTAGCAGGAGCTGAAGAAGATGGAACAACCGAAGAAGGGTTACCACCACCGAGTGCTCCAGCAACAGCAGAAGCGACACCTCCAATGACTGAGCTTGCTCCTCCTGCTACTTCAGAAACGGCACTTCCGACGGCTGATGTTGCTTGAGATCCGGCAGATTGGACTTGACTTGCAATGTTTTGAGTAGAAGAAGATGCTACTGAACTAGAAGTGGTAGCTGGACATCCGAGTTGTTTCAAAGTTCCTCCTAGAATTGGAACCGATCCCAACAGTCCGCCCAAGACTCCAGTTTGAGATGGGTCTGTCAAAGCACAAAGTGGACCTTTCAATCCAGCGAGAAGACCTCCTCCTCCTCCTCCTGCTCCAAGAGGTAGGATACATTTGAGTAAATCTGCTGCACCTTCGACTCCGTTCTTGAGCAGCTGGCCGTTGAGCAAGCCGATGATGGCGCTTCCGTCGAGCACGTCTATAGAGAGAGAGAGAGAAGGGGAGCGAGATCAGAGTCAGAACGAGAAAGATCAAGGATGCTGTTCGTCCAAAAGTTCTCTTCTTGTTTCTAACTCACCACCTAGGGTCTCGCCGAAGAGGGAAACCGAGTACGTCGCTGGGATGTTGATTTCTTGGTATTGTAGACCTGGGATCGTGTAACCTCCATCTCCTCCGACTCTGGCTTCAATCAAGAGGTAGGCGTCCAGTGGCTGTCCAAGAACGTCTAGAGAGGCGAGCAGACCACGAGGAAGAAGAATGTGAGGAATCTTCTGTGTCGTGTGTTGTCCATCTGGATCGTTGGTAGCGTGAGCAGCAGGCAGGACGAAGACTGGATCGAAAGTGTACTCGACGGTAGCGCTAGAGGTGAGAGAAAGTTGAGACAGAGAGAAGAATAGAGGAAAGGAAGTAGAGCACATAAGTGAACGTCGTCAGTTTGAGGCGAGGTGATAGGAGTCAAAGTCGAACCATTCGCTTCTACTCACTATGGTGGAGAGCCAGTGTAGCCAGTCTTCTGAACAGTTCCGTCGACTTTCAAAAGAGCAATTTCGATTGGCTGAAAGCAGCGACAAGAGAGAGAAAATGAGGAGAAGAGTCAGCAAACCCTACTCAAGTTCGCTCGAATTGAGACCTGAAACTCACGAGATCATTGTGAGCAGTGATGGTTGCCGAAGCCTCTGGGTTTCCACCCTGACCAGCACACAAGTCAGTCAGATCTACGAATGCGGAGAAAGAAGGGTTGTCGATGATGAGGGCAAGATAGAAAAGAAGTCAGCCGATGCTCGAAATTGTAAAACTCTCGCCTCGAGTTCTTTGAGCAGTGGCTCTAGCTCGAGCTAACGCACCGATGAAGACTGCGATCGAATCGACGATACGAGTTCCAATACCGTCCAAGACTGTCTTGATAGTGACACCCTCCAGTGCAGGATTGATGGAATCGTAAGGAGATAGCGGAGCAGAGTTACCCTTGCTGGAACCATCAATGACCAAATTGGCAGATTGAGTTCCAGAAGTACCTCCTGGTGGTTGGAGATACTTGGTGAGAAGGCCTTGAGCTGTAAGACGAAGAGTGAAAGGGATGGAGGTCAGCAAACACTGAGACGCAAAGAGAGTTCACGATTCTTCTCGCCTCGAGTGTCTTTCTTACTTACCTGTCGTCGAGTTTGCATCTGCTGGTTGATAATGGACGAGCGTGCTGATGACGTTCGTTCCTGGAATGAGACCGAGATCAGGGATAATAGCTCTTCCAATCTCATAGTCCTCGAATAGAACTGGAAGCGAGATGTCGGTGGTGAAGAGAGTGACATCTGAGGACAAGGCAAGAGAGAGAAACAGCACGAAAATACGGTTAGAATCGAGATAGATCGGGTGCTTTGCTGATGAACAACTTCATGTACTCACCACTTGGGTTCTCGAGAGTGACGGTTGCTGGGATCTGAATGTAAGCGTTGGTGGCACTGTTGACCATAACGTTACTAACTGTAGCGTTGTGGTTGAAGCTGTTGATTCCGGTAAGGGAAGAAGTGACGTCTGAGGGAAATAATCGAGGAAAGAAAGGATGGCAGAGCAAAGAGAGACAAAGGATGAACGTCAGAATTGTTAAGAGCTCAACATCGCGCATTGTCGATCGATAACGACGCTTTCCTCAGTCTGGGGCAAAAACTCACTGAATGGAATTCCTTGCAAAGGAACGTCTCCAATGATGGTCCTCGCGACGACTGAAGTGGATCCCTTCAATCCAAAGGTAACGTCGTCTGTGTCTGTCAACTTGGCCAAGAATCTTTGGAAAGCTCCGTGATCTAGAGCGTGGAGAATCTGCTTCTTGAAGCTCAAGATCAAGTCTTGGAAGTTCTTGGGTCCGTTACTGGTTCCAGCTTGGACAGGTGCTTCTGGAAGCGTCAACATGGCTGCATCGACGTTTTCGTACGTGATTGTGATGGAAGGACCAGCTTCGATGGGTTGGAGATCGAAACCGAATGGATTCGAGAAGACTGCCACGGTTCTGTTGTTGCTGGTCGGGAAATCGTAAGAAGAGTTTGGATCTAGAACGAAAGCGGTAAGATCGGAAAGAGTGATCGAGTAGATGATCTGGTAAATGTGACCAGGGAGGATAACGTCAATGGTGAGAGTTCTGAAAGCAGTTGTGAGCCATCCGACTGGTTTGTTTCCGTTGGCCTTGGTGACGACTGATTCTCCAGTGACTTGAAGAGTCGAATTCTTTCCTTGAAGGAAATCTGAGAATAACATTCCAGTATTGATGAGATCTTGACCGCTCTTGTGAGTGACTTGACCGTAAAGCGTGACCATAGTAGTTGCTTTCGCTGCCAAGAACAAGTTGTCACCATGAGCAGGTCCAATGTAGGTTCCTTCGTAGTAGATCTTGAAGTTTGCTGTGTCCAATTCGATACCGAGACTAGCTGGTGATGGAATTGCAGCTCCCGCGACAATGTTGAGAGCTCTAGCTCCATTATCCTGACTTGGGACGTCGAAGCTTGTGATGACGACACCTGGAGAGCGAGAGAAAGAGATTGAGAACATGTCAGTGAAGAGCAAGAGCGAGATGCGTATAAAAAATCTACCTTTACTCACCTGGTAGACCGTTGAAAGCGTCGAGAGTGATACGCTTGGTCAAGATGGCGTCGCTGAATCTGATTCCTAGAGCACGAACAGTGACGTTGTTGGAGTGAAGAATCCAGTCAAAGTTAGGGTTGTGTAGAATGTACTCGGCAAAGTCAGTGAAGGCGCCGAGGTTGGTAATCGACAAGTGACCGGAAGTGACTAGATTTGGAACTCCAATTCCAGCTGCTGAACAGATTGGTGGCAAGAAGACGGTGGCAATGTCACGGTTTCCGTTTGGCGAAGCCCAAGTGACAGTGATTCCTGTTTATGAGAAGAGGGAGAGAGAGAAAGAAAGAAAGAAAGAAAGAGAGAGCGCGCATGTCGTCAGTCAACAGATTCGAAAAAGCGATCATGACAGAGAAGTCCTCATACTCACCTTGAGGGAATTCGATGTAGGCATCAGCTGGAGCATCGGTAAGAAGAGCGCCGCTTAGAGAAACATCGAAACCTTCGTCTGTAAGAGAAGTAGCGTTGGCAATGTCTACACGAAGAGTTGCCTTGTCAACGACCAATTGAATGAGAGGAGCTCCAGCTGGTCCAACAAGGTAAAGAGCAGTGTTGTCGGTATCAGTTGGAACTGGGTTTTGAACGAAGTTCAAGTCAGTTTGGTAATCGTCGATCTTGACGGTAGACTTGATGTCGATCTTGGTAGCCAAACCTTTGAGGAGATCCAAAATGGCTCCGAGAGTGTCGAAGGCTCTTCCAGAGTTACATGGAGGAGGGCTGTCGTCTGGATAAGGAATGATGGTAGTGTCGGTCGATGGGAGATCCAAAACTTCTTGGAAGAAGGGCGGAAGTGGACCTAGAGAAGTGCCAGTCGCAGCAGCAGCTGCGAAGATGAATCTGATCAAGTTCTTTGGATCGATGTCGACGGCAGCTACCAATGGATAAGAGGTAGTGGTGACCTTTCCAGGAGCGTGAATTGGATTGGCACTGAGATCCTGATCGATAGTTGCCAAGTGGATGCGTCTGCGTCGACCTTCAACAAGTTGATGGAAGCGGTGAAAGGATTTGCGATCATCACGGTGGCTTCAGCGTTTCCAGTCCTGAGCAATGTTCTTTGGAATGACCAATCTAGCTTCTACGATGATCAATTTCTCTAGAGGTGGAATGTTGGCCACGAGAGTGATTCCACCGAGAGCCTGCTTCAAAGACTCGATTGGAGTAGTGTTTTGAGTTCCTGCAACGGTGGCTGGAGAAGTGACGTTTTTGAACGTAGTTTTCCAATAGCAGTTGACCAGAAGCTACGTTTCTAGAACCTTGAGGCATGTAATCGATCTCGGTTGGGATCATGTTGACTCCTGGGACCAAAACAATATCGTTAATGAGAGCTTTTCCGATCAAGTTGTCTTGGAAGAGAGCGTTGAAGTTGACGTCTCCAGCTCCGATGGTGATGTCGGAAGGATTAAAGAGAGCCACCATGACTGTGATCTTGAGGTAGCTTGGGTATCCATGGACGACATCCAGATCCGAGACTTCGGCAGGTCTTGCGTTCAAGTTTTGAAGACCGAGGATGTTGGTGTTTAGATCGAATGGAATGTCCGAGATGGTCACTGCTCCGGCAGCTGTGTTTGCAGTTCCAGTGGCAGCTCCGTGAAGTCTGAAGGTGTTCTGCTCTTGCTTGGTCGTGTCGGCCAAGAATTGAGAGAAAGTGGAGTGAGCATCGTCGTAGACTGCGAACGGAACGTTGTTGAAGTGAATCGTCAAGATACGGTTTTGAACGTCTGTTTCAGAAGCACCTTGAGGAATTTTCCAATAGAGCTGTATCCTTGTTCTGGTAGTTGGCAATGAAGTTTCCACCGACTTGAGAAATGTCGACTGGGAATGCGAATGGCAAGAAGAAGTTTGCAGTCGTGTTGCTGGTTGAAGCTGGAGGATCGTAGGCAGTTGGCTCTGTGAAGAACAGAGATAGCTGGTTGAGCGAAACGAGACGAATGACTTGGAAGTCTTGAGAAGGTAGAGCGACCAAGACCGAGAGAGTCTTGATACCTTCGTTCAACCAAACTACATCCGATGGTCCAGCGTAGACTCCGTTGACTTGGACGTCAGTGTTCTGATTGTGGACAAAGTTGGTGAAGATTTCAGAGAGAACAGCTAATCCACCTTCTCCATCTTGTCCTCTGGATACGACCAACGAGAGGCAAGGTAGTGGTGGACAAGGCTTGAAGAACGAATTGCTCTCCGGCAGCTGCTGGTCCAATCATGGTTCCGTTTCTGATGATGTTGGTACCGAAACTCGAGAGTTGAACTCCGACTTGAGATGGATTGTTGATGGTAGAGACGGCAGTCAAGTGAAGTCCACCGTCTGGGTCGTTGCTAGGAATATCGAACGAGTTAATGATGACCATTCCCTTCAGACCATCGAATCCGGTGAGCTGAACGTCTTTGGAGAGAGTGACGTTTGGAACGACGATTCCTAGAGCACTGACTTGGATTCCCTTCTCCCTTGATGTTCCAGACGAAGCTTGGGTTGTTGAGCAAGTACTTGGTGAACTCGGTCAAGTAGTCGACGTCGCTGACTTGAGCTTCCAATTCGACGTTGATTGTTGCTCCAGTGTCTCCTTCTAGAGTGACGTTGGGGAAAGCGGCTTGAGCTAGCTCACGTCCTTCCCAGAAGATGGTCAGACCTTGAGGGAAAGAGACGACTCCATCGAAAGGTCCTGCGTTGGTGAGAGTTCCTTGAAGAGCGGCTCTGAAGGAGTTTGGTTGAGGATCTAGAAGAGTGACTCTGTCTACGTTGAGGATGGACTCGTCGACTACCTTTTGAACGATTGGAAGAGCCAAAGGTGGAAGAAGCTTAAAGAGAGTCTCGTCAGTTCCCAAAGGAACGCCAGTCTGAGAGAAAGTCAAAGTGGTTCCGTACTCTCCAATGACTGCATCAGAAGTGATGACTAGATCGGCTTCTGCGACAGCGAAAGCTTTGGCGACGTATGAAGGTAGATCGAATCCATCGTAGAGGTTACGCTTCTGAACCACGTTACGAAGAGCGATGTTTGAATGATGCTCTTCTGCAGATCTCTCTTCGACTGCTCCAGCCAAAGCTCCTGGATTGGAACCTACTCCCATGAGAAGTTGAGCTCCCTCGTTCTCCTCTTCGAAGTCGAAAGACTCTCCACGCTTGGTGGCAACAGCTCCGTCAGCGTTGGAAGTTGGAGTGTAAGTGTATCCTCCTAGTTGAACCACACCGTCCAATGGAGCTGGATCTTGACCTGATTTGACTACGAAAGCTCTTACGACTGCGAAGATATCGGGTGGGAAGAGGTTGAGAGCCAATGGGATGTTTGGAGTGGTCGTGACTGCATTACCCGCTGCCTCGAAATTGAGAGGTGTGTCGATATCAGCGATGAACACTCCAGCCGCAGAGACCTTTGAGCTGATGTGAGTGAGTTGAAGACCAGAAGTGAAAGGATTGTTGACGGCGACGTGAGATCCAGCGATGTTGTCTTGAATGGCAGTCGTGTCCAAAACGGTGAGGTTGGCGTATTGAGCGATCTTGGTCTTGAGACCTGGAAGAGTAGCGTTCAATCGAATGTTTTCGAAAGTTCCGACCAAAGATGCCACTCTCGAAGATCCAGAGAAACCAGTGATGTTGACTTGAGTGTCTAGACCAGAGATGAAACGGTTCAAGGTTTCCAAACCCTTTTGGATCCCTGTTTGGATCGAAGAAAGAGGTTGCGTTGATGTCGTTTCTTCCAATCTGTAGGTTCAAGTTTGGCAGAGTGACGTTTCCTAAGAAGACCTCGTTCTGCAACAAGAAGGTAGCATCTCCAGAAGTGATGTTGAGATTGGATGGATTGATGACAGTCGTAGCTACGACTAGAGAGACTGCATCAGGAGCTCCACCGAGTACGTCGACATGGTTGATGATAGTTGGATAGTGAGTCAATCCTTGTAGACCTTTGAGACCCGTTCCGACATCGAACTTGATTCCATCCAAGAGAACTCTACCCAATGGAGTATCGGTGATGGCTTTGGCAGCTCCCGAGGCTACAAAGTCGGCAGCTTCCGAGAAGGTGAAAGCTGGAGAGAGTCATTGTGCAGGTAGTAGAGAGAAAAAAAGCTCGAGAGTCAGTCTTTGTGAACTCGTCAAAACAAATTTGAAAAGCCTGGTAATACTGACCGTTTTGGAAAGCGACCAATTGTTGTCTGGCTGCGTCGGTTTCGTTTGCCAAAGCCAAGGGAGTTGGAGGTAGAGTGATCGAGATGTTTCCAGCGGTTTGGCCACTCGAGATGAGATCCAAATGAGTCGAAGAGTTCGAGTATGGAGCAGAAGCAGTACCGACTAGAGCTCCGTTGTAATCGATGACCAAGTAGTTGGATAGAGAGACGATGTCCAGAGAGAAACCGAAAGGCAGACCGAATTGACCAGTCAAGGCGTTGGAGAAGACGGAAGGATTGTATGGAGTCTGCTCGTTGTAAACCAAAGAAAAGATAGTCGATGGTGATTCCTTTGATCGGGTTGATTGGTTCAGGTGATTTCAATGGGATCTGAGCGACCAGAGCTTGGATTCCTTCGCTCAAACCAACCGATAGTATCTCCGTTGGTTTGAACTGTCCTTCGTCCTACAGCTTGAACTTGAGGACACTTCACCGTTGATGTATTGAGTGAAGAGCTCTCCGAGAATGTTCAGTTCCGTCTCGTTGTTTTGATGAGGAATGACTCTTCCGTTGAGAGCGACGGTGTTGACACCTCTACGAATGGTGGAAGGTATGAACGAGGAGAGAGCCAGAGAGTCAGCAAAGAGACGAAGATTTACAGATTTAGACTCGATTATCACAGTAAGAAACTCACGCAGTCAAATTGAGGTTATGTGTCTCGACTGGACCTATGTAGACGCCTTTGTAGTAAAGGTCGAGATAAAGAGATCCGACCTCGACCGCGAAAGGTGATGGATTGGTCAAGGAAGAGACAGCTTGGACAGTGATTCCACCAGCAGGGTCATCTCCAGGAAGTTGGAAATCCTTTAAAAAGAAGAGAGAGGAGGCAGAGAGGAGGTGAGCTCAAGGTGGCGATGGTCGAGAGCGCTTTCACAGCAGCGAGATTTTGCGATGGAGGCTTCTCCTCCGAATCCACTTGCATCTTTCCTTCAAAAATTCACTCCTGTCTCTCAAACCCATCATCAAACTCATATTCGACACTTACCAAGATCTCGATATCCTCAAAGTTATTGATACCCTTGAAGACTACATTCTTCGAGAACTTGAAGTTCTTGTAAGTCGGGAAGAAGGAGAAAGCTTCAGCATGAACGTTCTCACACTTCAAGTTCCAAGTGAATTCTTCCTGAGTAACCAAGAATTTAGAGAATTCACTGAAAGCTTCGACGTCCGTGATGTTGAAATGCGTCGCCTGCTTAATTCTTCCATGTCCAGCAGCAGCACCTGTTCGAGAGAGAGAGAGCACAGAATGGTGAGTGAGGTAGCTCCTACTGCAGGGGCTTCTCCAGACTTCTTACTCACCAATGTAATCCAATTTCATGGATCCAAGATGGGACCTGCCTCATGTTAGGAGGTGGCGTCATCCAGTAAACATCTACGGGAGTTCTAAAGTAAAGATGAGCTGGGAAGATTCCGACCTTCTTTACTTGTCCTTCGATAGAGATAGGGAACGAGGTGTTGGAGATGTTGGTGATATTGGCGTTATAAACATGGAGTTGAGAGGTATGTAAAGCATGATCTGCGATGAGATAGGGAAGGAGAGAAGAGAAGACAGGGTCAGAAAGGGAGAGAGGGAAAACGGAGAGACATGGTGTCTGGTCGAAGGTCATAACACAAAAGTCACTTCCAAAACTGTCTATCTTCCCCAAAATCTACCATCTACTTTAATCTATCATCTACTTTATCAAGTCTCCAAGGCTCCGATGAAACTCACTGGCGATGGCTTGCAGAACTGGAACCAAGGTGATCACCAGGACAGGAATTAGAATGATAGGGAATAAGAAGAGGCAGCAGGCACCGACCTTCTTGCTAAAATACTTCTTTTCGTATGGAGTTCCACGAGCTGCTAAGTACCCAATAGGTTGGGAGGGTCTATATAGACCTTCAGTCGAGCGTTGAGTTTCACTGGACCTTACTCCTCTTTTGCCTTAGATGCTCTCTAGAGCCGTAGCTCGCAGCATCGTCGGCCATTGATTTAGTTGATCTGAGAGTTGAGTACTTTGAGATTTGAAGAAGAAAAAGGAGGAAAGAGAGAGGAGAGTTGAAGTCTTGAGAGGTCGGTTGATGCGAAAACCGGAGAACTGCTGAAGACTAGCGGGTATCTTTTCTCTGTGTGACTTCAGAGAGAGAAAGAGGGCGAGCTTGAGGAAGGAAGTGGGGAGGGGACGGAAGGGGATAGAAGAAGAGAAAGAAAGGGAAGGAAAAGAGAGGTTGGGAGAGGGAAAGGATGGATGGATGGATGGAAAAGAGAAGAGAGAAGAGAGAGAGAGAGATGTCGACTTTACCCCACAGAAAGCTCAATCGAGTGACAGGCAAGATCTGAGAATAGATCGATCGATCCACCGGTTCGACCTTTCCTCTGCATTTTCCGCCTCTGGGAAGTTTGTGTTGTGTTTCGCCTTTCGGGAATCTTTTTCAGGTCGAGGCAGATCGTCAGAGGCTGCCAAACTCTAGCGCCCTCGAAAAACGACTCTAATCTTTCCAAGCGCGCCACCGTGCAAGTGCTCGAACGTCGATCTTCTTTGCACCCTTGCTCTTCACGGCAAGGTGCAAAACCAACTCGAAATCGAGCAGCAAAGAGTGAAGAAGTCGAGGAGTGCATTTGGGATGGAAGAGCTCGTCGAACTCACTCTTGCGAAAAGTAGGGAAAGCTGGGTCTGGAATTCAAGGAAAAGAATCAGACGATCGCCTCTTGGGGGCGTTTAACTCCAATGCCGATCTCGCTGATGGGCGAAGCGGTTGTTGAACTTGGTCAACCGGGTCTTGAAATTTCTAGGCGGGGACGAGAACGACATTCGTTCGTTCAGTTCCAGACTTCTTTCGCTGAATGCAGTTGACGTTATGTATGACGAAGGCTTTTGTTGCTTTTTCAACATCTTTTCTATTCAGCTTTGAGGTTTGAAAGTTGGCATTTGATCGAGTGGGGAGAAACCATCGAGTAAGTCTAGAATGTGAATTGCCACCACTTCTTCGTCTTCAGCAGCACTCTCCCTTGCTTTCCAACGACTGAAAGTTTTTCCCAAAACCTGATCGAAGCTCGAAGACTCATGTACTCATCGACGGGATTGATTCGATAACGAAGCAAACAGGAAAGAGCTCGTTTGATATGTAGCCTCCACGATCAGTCTGCCCCGATCAAAGCCACCTAAGAGATAGAAGTGAGAGACCGATTCTGTCAAAAATAATAAGTACACTCAGCAGGTTTTATGGCTCTCCTCAAGTCTCTTCCATTCTCTAGTCTTCAACTTCCACCATGATAAAATTTCACTGTTTCTTTTTCTTTTGATCCTCTTCTTCGTCGTCGTATTCTCCCTCTTCCCTTTCATCAGCTACTACACCTTGAACAGCTCTGAATGAAGAAAAGAGCCAAAAGAAAAGAATAGCAGACAAAGAATGAGGAAATCAAGACGTCAACAATTCTCTCAGTTACAAAAGAGATTTCGAGAATCGTAGATTCTTTTTTTCCAAACTCTAAGACTCACCTGATCATAATCTTCCACATCAACCAATACCAAAATAGATTCAAACACAATAGAATAAAGAGAGGAGCAAAGATTTGATATCTCATCCAAGGGACTAACCACCAACCTTTTTCTGGATTCCATTCTCTAGTGTGTGGAGGAATTAGATCGAATTGGAACCAGACTGACCAAAGAGTCAGGGCTGAGAGGTAGATTCGGAAATATCTGCGAAAGAAAAGAAAGAAGTGGGGAGGCATTTGAGAGGAAGTCGAGGTAGGATGAGAAGATAGAGAAAAAGATTAAGTAAAGCGAATAGAAGACGAAGAAAGCACTCTGTCTCTAAAAACTCACGTCCAAATAAACATAAAGACCAAAAAGACACCCGTAGCCAATTTATCCAAGCCCAAATAATTGATTCCTTTAGACATTGCAAGCCAAGTGTCAGGAACGTCCATACAAACAAAGACAGTGGTACCAATCATGGTCAAATTGATCAAATAAGACCAACCAATCAACCAAAGAGTGACTAAATGATGTGCAATCAATTCATAATAATCTTTTCTAGGTTTCTCCAATCTCAACAACATTACTAAAGCTTGTTGTAACCAATAGGAAAATTGTAATAAATAATATAATTTCAATTCGGGTCTCATTTGCCAATGAGGATATTTTAACCATAGATGTTCTAAGTTGAACCACCAGGATTCTTGAAATGACATTACGTACTGAGATTAGAGAAAGAGGAGAGGAGAGGAGAGATGTTGAGAAAAGTCTTTCTTTCGTTCAATCTATCTTTTCCATCCCTCATCTCATCTCTTGCTTTGCCGAAAGACTCACCAATCCAAACAAACCAGCACTTCCCCAATAAAGGAAACTATAACCCTGTTCCATCAATCTCTCCTGTTTCAATCTATTTTTGATTCCCCACCAAATTGCAAAAGGTTTGAAAAGGTAAAGAGTAGTACTCTGTCTAATGAAAGAAAAGAGTATTACGTAATAGATTAGGAAACATAGATCCAAATAACCTTTTTGATATCTGATAGTGTCACCGGAGAGTAAAGTCGAAGGTTCTTCGGAAATGACTAGAGAAGTTGGGATTTGATGAGATAGATAAATGAAAGGAGTGAATGGATTGGAAATGTGTGGAGAGATTAAAGACCAGTTTATTTGGAGAATTAAGAGGGAACCTGCTAGTTTCAGAGAGGAGGCTGAGAGGAGAAAAGGTGGGAGATAGGAGGAAGTTTAGAATTGGAAGAACGAGGTATGCAAGGAAGAGGTCTCAATCCATGACGACTTGAATCTTTGATATGAGGATCTAGTTTATGATTACTCTTTGCATCTCTTGAATCTTGCTCATCTTATTCATGTCATCCCAACTTCTTTGCTTTGCATGCCTCCATCTCATCTACTCTATCTCACTCTTCTGTCTCCCTCACTCGTATGCTCACCTGGACTAGTCATCCATTTGAAAGTGTAAAGATCGTTCAAGAACCCTTTGCTCTTGTATTTCTCATCCTCTTCCTCCTCTACCTTTTGCTGTTGTTGCTGTTTCTTTGACATCTTGTTGCTATTACTCTCGTTACTACTAGCAGTCATGCCAGTCCCTGTCTGACCCACGCTATAGTTTGAAACGTCGTCTATGGCTTCAGAGATTGAAGTAAAGGAAGAAGTACTTCCTGCTCTCTTTCTGGATGTCGTGGGGATCCGAACTGGAGGAGCTGCCATGGCTTTGTGCTTGTCGCTAAAGGGAAGAGGGAAGGAAAGAATGAAACCTTCTCAAGGAAAGAGGCGCAAGGCAATTAATAGTATCTCAACAAATGGAAATGTTCCATCAGAGATTGTTCTTTCTGCCTTTTCTCTTCAAGCTATCCATGATTAGAAACCGATAGACTCTAAGAGTCAACTATTCTGCCTAGGTCTCTCGTCTCTAGAAACTAAGACTGTCCTCGTACATGTGTGTAAATCTCTCTTTCTTTCCCTCTGAATGTTTTCATCAGTCTACCTCTAGGAAAAGTTGAGAATCTTGTCAGATTCTTCTAAAAGATAGAGAGATAGAGAGGAGGCGAAAGAGAAGTTCAAAATTGGAGGCAAAGTCACATGATGAGCGAGCGAACTGGAGAGTGGAATATCCTAAGGTATTCCAGAAGGAAGACAGAAAGTAGTGCGAATTATGTGAAGAAACACGAGAGATCGAATGGAAATGAGGTTTTGTTGATGATTCTGGGAATGAAGGCCGTAATAGATGCAGAGCTGGAAACAAACACTCACTATACTTTCCTCTTCGATCTCTCACATTTCCTTCCATAAGACTTATCAATCCTTCCCTTTATATCGCTCAATTGCTTCCATCTACTGCTTCAGTTTAACCCTCACATCTTCAACAACATCAGACGGTATGCTGCGACCTGGTCTTCGATCTTCGAATTCAAGCAGCTTTTCATCAACCAACTTGAGATCCTCAACTTCAAACTCATCTCTAAGGAATGAATCAAATCCAGAATCGAGTTCAAAGAGGATTTCCAAATCTTCTTCATCGTCCTCAATTTCATCATCCTCTACCAGTACTTGTACTCAGAATGCAGCTCCATCGACTCCGATCAGGAAATCAGGATTGGATCCTTCAGTCAGTTTCCAAGATGCAGTCGGAATCAATCATTCCAGCGTGAATGACAATAACAATAACATTAAAGATCACAATAATAACAATCCAGGACAATCCTCGAATGTGGTTGTGGTAGTAAGAGTCAGACCTCCACCAACAACAACAACAACAACAGAAGTAGAAGATTACAACCAAATCTGGTCTCTCTCCAAATCAACAAACAAAATCATTCCAACTGATTCACATCCTTCTTTATCAAAAAGGAATCCAAATTCAAACACGAACAATTCAAATGAAGATTCATCTGAAACTTACAATTTCCAATTCGATTCCTTACTTTTACCAACCGATTCTACCAATGAAACTTATGAAGAAAACATCAAACCTCTAATCAAAGCTAGTATAGAAGGTTATAATTCTACTATCTTTGCTTATGGTCAAACTGGTTCGGGAAAAACTCATACAATGATGGGAACGGAGGATGAACCTGGAATCATCACTAGAGCTGTACAGGATGTTTGGAAGGCGATTGAAGAGGTGAGTCTCAATGCAGAAAGAGGATCTAGCATTGGAATGAACAAGAAATCTGGATTGGCGAGATTTACGATTTGATGAGAGAAAGAAAGTTAGAAGGTTGATGGAAAGGCTTTGATGTGTTGGTTCTTGACTCGACAACATCCATCCAATTCTCAAATCTGATTATCTTCTCAACCCTTCCCCCCTTTCTTTCAGGAACCTTCACGAGAATTCTTATTAAGAGTTTCTTACTTGGAAATCTACAATGAGACTCTCAAAGATCTCTTATCTCCTCAACAATCCAAAGATCATCAAGACTCCACTTCCAACTCTAATTCCAACAATCGACCAAGTTCTCCAACCAAAGGTGGTTCGACTCATTTCCATTCCCCAATTCCTAACTCCACTTCATCTTCATCCAATTCTAATTCTTCTTTAAGAATCATCGAAGACAAATCTTCAGGAAAGATTTCAATCCTAAACTTGAGAGAGGAAATCGTGACATGTTCTTCCAATGTGATTGAACTTTTGGAAAAGGGTCAAGATGAAAGACATGTTGGTTCTACGGATTGGAATGAGAGATCTAGTAGAAGTCATACTGTTTTAACTTTGACTATTGAAAGTAGATCTAGAGAAAGAAAGAAGGTCGATAAGAATGGGGATGAGGATGGAGATGGGGAAGAAGAAGGAGTTAGGATTAGTCAATTGAATTTGATAGATTTGGCTGGGAGTGAGAGAGCTGCTAGTCAAAAGGAGAGGAGAAAAGAAGGGGCTTTTGTGAGTATTTCTGGAAGAAGAGGTGAAGGATCAACATTAGTGGGATCGAGAACCAACTTTGGGAAAATCGTACTTTATACTTACTTGTTTTACCCACCTTTACCTTTTCTCCTTTCAGATCAACAAATCTCTTCTCACTCTAGGAACTGTCATTGCCAAGCTAACCGAACCTTCAACCTCTTCAGAAGTTCATATTCCATATAGAGATTCCAAATTGACAAGATTACTTCAAACCTCTCTAGGTGGAAATGCAAGAGTTGCAGTGGTTTGTACCATTTCTCCTTGCAAAGCTCATGCAGTCGAAAGTCTTAGTACTTTGAAATTTGGTAGAAGATGTAAGATGGTAGTAACAAAAGCTAGAAAAGGTACCGTTTTAGACGACAAAGCTTTGATTGAAAAGTATAGGAAAGAAGTTGAAAGATTGAAAGAAAAGTTGGAAAATGGTCCTACCCACAATGTCAATTCTAATTCTTCAGATGACGTAGATGATGATATTGAGAAAAAGACAAAGATGGAGAATTTGGACAAACATAAAGAAGAAGTGGAAGAAATGTTGAATAAGAAGATGGAATTGAGAAATCAAATTCAACATTTGACTAGATTAATCGTCACTTCAAATTCACTTTCTGAAGATAGGAAAAAGAGTAGACAAAGTCTCGGAGGGGAGGAAATTGACGATCCAAATTCGATTCTAAACACTCCAAATGGTTCCGGTAGAAGAGGTCCAAGAATGAGTGATTTAAGTTCAATCTCTAAAATCACTGGCAAATCCATCTTTTCAAATCAACTTTCTTCTCTCAATGAATCCTTTTCAACTTCTTCACCAATTCCGAAATTCAATGAAACCAAACCTTTTGCTTTGGAAAGTGAATTATCTTCATTGAGAAAGGATCTGTCTAATGCTTTGGAATCAAGACAACTCTCGGAAAAATTGAGAAGAGAAGAAAATGAAGAATGGTCTGAAAGGTTCAAGGAATTGGAGAATGAAATCAAAGAATCCGAAGAGGAATTGGATTTAGCTCAGGTTTCCTTTCAAAAATTGAAAAAGGAAAGAGATGAATCTAATGAAAGAGTTGAAGATTATCAGAATAGAATCAGACAATATGAAGAAGATGTGAGATTGTTGAAATTGGTAAAACAGAGTAGAGATAAGAGAGAAGGTAATGATGAGGTTGAGATTGAGAATATTAAGAAAGGGCTCAAAGAGGAATTTGAAAAGAAGAAGTTGGAATTGGAAGAAAGTTGGAAGATTGAGAAAGAAGCTCTTCAAGAAAAGTTGGAGAAAGAATCCGATCAAGTCGTCAAATTGAGAGATCAGATCAAGAATCAAAAGAATGACATTGATTTCGAAACTAGAAATGAATTCAATGATTTGGTCAAAGGCAATGAGGACTCTGATCATCAAGCTGAATTGGAAAAGATCAAGAAAGAATTGAATGCGAAAACAGAAGAATTGGAAGCTAAAGAAAAGGAATTGACGACTTTGAAGAGTTCTCAAAGACCTTTACCAGTTCCAAGTAGACAGAATTCAAACAATGGTTCCATTACCTTGTCGAACCTGAAACCTTCCAACACTTCCGATGAATCTGAAGTCAGAACATTAGAAAGAAGATTAGCAGAGAAAGAGGAAAAGAATTCCAAACTCGAGAAGGAATTAAAAGAAGCTCTTTCAAAGTTGAATTCTTCCCGAGAAGAAGACTCAAACAACAAATCGAGTTTACCAAGATCTGAAACCCTGGCGTCAAAGATGGAAACCATGGTAGAACTTCAAATGACGATCGATGAACAGAATCTCAAGATCACTTCATTGGAAAAGGAATTGAAAGAAGAGAAATCAAAGAGAAAACCTTTGCCTATTCCAAATAGTTTCTGGAACTCCACATTCTCCTGCTAGTCCAAGTAAACTCAGAAATTCTTCAATTTGGAGCAGTACTGACTCTTCATCCTTTGGAGATTCGAATTTGACCTCTCCTTCAAAAGATAGGACGAATGCTTCACTTTCAGGAATCGGATCTAGTCGATTCTCTCTCGGAACAAGTACAGGATTGAATAGAGGTGGTTCTCTTAGAGAGTACAAAAAATACGATCCAACTTCTGAAGATGTCTTTTCTAGAACTTCGATTCCAAAATCAAGACGTTCAATCTTTGGTGGCGCGAGTTCAGAAAAAGATGAAGCTACCAATTTCAGTATCAGTAGTAGTCTACCAACTTCTAGTTCTTCAAGGTATAGTTTGGATTTAGCTTCTTCCCCATTCTTATCCACTTCTAGATCTAGAAATGGCTTCGTTAGTGAATCAGTGATTGAAGAAGCAGTTAGAATCGAAAGGGAAGAAATTAGTAGATTGAATTCAGTCATTCAAAGTCAAAGAAGTCTAATGGCTGATTTGGAACAAAGTGTTAAAGGTTGGAAAAATAGATTGAAAATTCAACAGGAATTAATCGAAAGGTTGGCTAATGGCGAAGCTGGTAGTAGTAGTAATAGTTTGATTGGTAGTAATGCTGGTTTAGGTGTCAGTTTACCTTCTAACGTCGACAAGTATACTTCTTCAAGATCAAAGAATCGAAAATCATCTTCTGGTTATAAGAAAGAGAAGGAAGTCAAGATTTTATTACCTGAATCTACTGGAGATCGTAGTCTAGAAGATATCGATATCAACAATAGTAGTTCGCGAAGGGATGAAAATGTCACGTCCTCTTATTTGAAAAATAAAACCTCAACACCTTCCTTGAGAACTAGAGGATCGTCAACTTTACCTACTTCTTCTTATGACAAATTCAACTCTTTACCTTCCATCAGAGGTTCAAATCCAATCTCGAAATCAAGCGCACCTCCTTCAACTACTAGTACTACTTCTTTCTTCTTCACCTTACTATGGAGCTCATACTTTCAATAGAATCCCAGGATCGCCAACTAAATCAAATACAAGTTCAATCTTTTCTCATCACGCTTTAACTCTTCTTATTCTCCTAGTTTGAGCAATCCAGATCCTTTACCACTACCAACAACAACTTCTAATAATGTCAATTATAATACTTCTTATGAAGTTTATGATTATCATTCTCCGAAATTACAGAGGAAACAATCTAATGTCTCTCTTTTGGAAAGTAGAAATGGTTCGGGTTTGGGTTTGAATGTCCCTTCTAGTCCAAGTCAACATCAGAAAAGGAAACCTAGGAAGACTATTGAAAACGAAATGGAAATGTTGAGAAATAGAGATGGCTATGGTTTGAAAGACGTTAGGAGTACAAGGGAGAAATTGTTGGATTCTCCTAATGGAAAGAAATCTTCCAGAGGTCTCGATGGGTTGGAAATTGATGGTGGTAAAAGATCTAAGGATTGGTATATCTAGGTCGACTCTTCAATAGAAGATAGATGTTCAAAAGCTCAATCTAATGTTGAGAATAAAATGCTCTCTCTCGCTGGTTCGAGGGAATAAAACTTGTAAATTTCCGCTTCTCGTCTTCCGTTCTTTGGTCTTTTGACTCGCTTCGCTTTGCATTCCAAGTATGATTAGTTTCTATGTTCTTTCCCTATTCGATTTGATTTCTATTGCACATTTCTATTTTGTTCTCTTCCACCCTTCTTTGCTTGCATGTTGTTCTACCGCATTTGCCTCTCTTTTGTAATGCTGACCGTCTAATCCAAATTCGACTTGTTGACTCCAAAACGTCCCACAAGGATTCAGAATCTTCATAATTCGAGTACTGAGACATGCTGGTGATCGATCTGGGATGGTCCATAACGGAAGCAAGAGCGAGAATCAGAATGGGATTGATGCTCAACTTTGAAAGACGGGAAAAGATTTACTCACCTAGTGCCATGAGAATTCAGTGATTACCAGTTGACCTTTTACGTCGATGTAGCAGTCTTTGATCGAGCTCCAAATGCTATGAAGCTGTGTATGATCTGAAGAAGAGATTGGAAAAGCAGAAAGGACAAGAGTCAAGACAGCTTCGAGGTTTCAATTGGGTATCGTTCCTCAGCCTTTCAACTCAAGCTTTCTTCCGCTAGTGACTCACACTCTGGATGTCGATTAACAACTTTAATCATCGCTCTCACAATATCCTCGACAGTGACAGCTCCTTGCAAACCTGTCCCATTTACTCTCAATTCTTTAGTCTTTGGCCATTCCTTTTCTGGATCGGGAAACCCTAGATACTCATAGTGGTCATCGTCAAAGGCTCTTTGGTCTAGAATCATTTCTTTCAGGAGAAGTTTGGAAGCTGACGGTTGAGTCGCATTCTCTTTGAAAGCCTGGAGATCTCGAAGAAAGGGATCGTCTTCAGCAGCACCTCCGATCCAAATTCGGATTTCTGCTACGGATTGTCCCATTTTGTAGAGTATGTTTTCATTCTCGAAAATTGGGTGCTGCTTGACTTGAATACCATCGAAGTATGAGTGATCGGTTCCAGGATACCAGCTACCAGGTCTGATGATAGGTTTCATATTTTTTCTTCGATCTCTTCTACAGTTGAGGTGGCGGCAAAGCCTAAGCTTCCTGGTATAGAGCCGAGAGCTTTGAGCTTTGTTGGATCGAAAGGAGAAAGGAAGAGAGAACCAGGATTCGAATAGGAAGCTTCCTTGGCTAGCTTTGAAACTCTCTGCAAAGTTTTCAAGGCTTCGTATGACAGAAGGGGAAGAATGTTGTTGATCCAGATTCTTAATGGAAAAGGACCCAATCTCAGATGAGAGTAAAGAGAAGAAGTGGAAAATTGGAAATAGCTGTTGACTTGCGGAAGCTGATTGATTTCCTTGAGAGAAAGATGCTTGAAGATTGTGAAGAGCAATTCGTGCATCGAGATAACTTTGAGAGAAGGAGAACCTGCCAATTCTCTTTCTCTTTCTCGTTCTTTTTGCCTTTCTCTTTTTCTTAATTTTGCATCCTTTCTTTCTTGAGTCCTCTTGCTGACCATTCTGAAGGGTGATGCGATGATACGTGAGAAAAGAGAATGAGCAAAATCGGAAAACAAACTCTGATGTTCTCTTCTTTCCTTCTTACCACAACCATCCATCCATCCACTTTTCCTCTTTGATTCGTTTTCGATTCTTCTCCTCATTCATCAAGAACAGTACATCCTCACTTCAACCTTTAGCATCATGGTTGATCCAATCAAGCACCTCTCCTCAGAAGCACTCACTCAAATCTTCTCCCATCTCTCGACTCCTGCTCTGACTCGCTGCAATTCCGTATCAAAAGCATGGAGAAGAGAGATCCTGGTAGACTCAGTCTTGCATCGCAGTATGGATCTGATGAGTCTCGGAGATAAGGTCACCGAGATGGAACTCATTCAGATCGTGCACGATCTTGCGAAAAGATCTAACTTCAAGTACAAGGAGCTTCATCTCGACCTCAGTCCTTTCTGGATCGCACTGGTTACAGCATACAGACTTCACAGGTTCGATGATCCGCTCACATTCGACAAAGCTATGGGTGGGACCGGTTACAAATACGCTTTGCTCATCAATACCATCTTCTTGGCCACGAAAGGATCGTTAGAGTCACTCTTCATCGACGTACCACAAGGTGGGAAACGACCATCAAGCATGCCTGTCTCTCTATCTCGGGTGATCATCCAAGGAGCAATGCAACTCTGTGAAAAGATGGACAGTTTGAAAGAGCTTCACTTCACGATTCCGTTTCACTTTGGCATGAGTCTAGGACAAGCTTCTGATGGCGATGACAGAAATTCTAAAAGATTCACCATAGTTCAAGATCACAGTGGAGATGATTCCGTCGAGGAAGAATCTCTTCAGTGTCTGACGTTTCTAGAGAACGCCATCAGGTTCACTGGCAGAGGCTTGCTTCAACTCCAGATCGACTCCCGTCATCTGGTGGGATGGCAATTCGAGTTTGGAAGAGCACCAGAAGTGCTAGCAGCTCAACGTCAAGTACAACTCGGTCATTTCAAGTTGTTCTTAAAGCAGGTCAAGTCAGCTGCTACCTTCCTCAAAGATCTCGAACTGGCATTCGATGAGGATCGAGTTCCCGATACTGCTCTGGACCTCATCGTCAATTGCCCGAACTTAAGTTCTCTCAGATTGAAGCTCAGTTCGGGAAGCTCCAGATGGTATGATGTCAAGCACATCAAGTTCCCAAGCAACGCTTCTCCTTCCACCATCAAGTTCTTGGAGCTAGAAGTCTATCATGTCAACTTGGATTGGGACTCTGAGGCTCTGTTGACCTGGATTGGTTCTTCTCTTCAACATCTTACAATAAAGAATCTGTTCCGTCATGCAAAGCTACAGGTCCCGATGTCATCTTTACTCTCAGTTCTGATCAACAACCCTGGTCTCGAGAGCATCACTCTCGAGAATGTTTGGATCGTCCAGCCTCTGAGTTCTTCAATCGTTCCAGTAATTTCTCTTCCAAAACTCCAGTATTTAGAACTTGACGTGAGACCTCATCTCGGAGACGGAATGTTCAACAATCTCTCAGCAACCAATCTTAAGGAATTGCAAGTCAAGCTGAGACATGTGGGGAGAAAACCAAAGCTGGAATTATCTCAAGAGGAGGTCAAAGATGAACAAGATGATGGGATGCCAGTCTGGGTGGATGTACTGCCGAATTATGATGAATTTGAAGGTCAAGGAGAACGACAGGAGAAGGAAGCTGATCTAGTCTTTGACAATCTTTTTCACCTTTTGAAAGCATGTCGCTGTTCCGTCGAGACCCTTTCGATTCAAGAGACAGAAGATACGGAAGAGTGTCAAGATAGAACTATCGAAGATCTCAAATTTCCAAAGCTACGAATCTTAGAGCTTCCTCAAAGTTCTGCTCGATTAGACCAGCTCTTAAGTTCTTTTAGTTTTCCTAGGATTCAAAAGTACAGCAACTCTTCGGACTATTCAGCATCGCCTTCTATCCACTGGGTCTCTCAAATGCTGATCTCTTCAAGCCCTTCTATCGAATCTCTAGTCATGGGCTCCTCTGATCTCCTTTGGATTCACCCGAATTTCTCTCCTATGCTATCTCAGAGCATCATCGACAAAACGATTGAAATTTCGAACTTTCCGAAGCTCAAGACCATCATTTTCAATCAGGCTACTCTACCGTTTCTACTTTTCTTTAGTCAAACAAGGTTGGAAGGTTCCCTAGAGACGATTAAGATTAAATTTGATTACGAAAACGAAGACAAGAAAGATTCCCATTTCAAGTCTCTGTTCGCTGTTTTGAGCGCTAATTCATCTTCCTTGGTAAAGATAGAGGTCAAAAGAGTTGGGAGGAACAGGTACGCTACCAAATCTGAAGGATTTGTCAAGACCAAGAACGACTTGAAAATGTTGGAAGGAAAGAAGAAGAACCCAATTGAATTTTCGAATCTAAAAAGTCTTCTGATAGTCGGATGTTATCCCTTACTAGAATTATTTCAACTCTCCAAACTTCCAAGATCATCAGTCATTAGATTTGGAGCATCTCACAGTGTCCATGATCGTCCTACGCAGATGAGCTCAGCAGAATTCGAAAGCTACGACGAAAAAGCGGCCTTCAGAAAGAAAGAAATGGAAAGGGAGAAGAGAGATAAGGAACAGGAACAAGCCAGAGAGAATAGAGAGACTACGGACGAATCGTTTGACGAGTTCGACAGTGATGCTGAGAGAGAAAGAGATGCACAAGACAGATTCAATCAAAGTAGACATGATTGGATCTAGGAAGGAAGTCCGAATCTTTGGGAATCTGGTGGAAGGGTGGAAGAGAACAAGCGTTGGGAAACTTCACCTGAGACGAAAAGAATTTGGGGCTAGAGGGGAGGCCTTGAAGTTTTTTGTGGTCCTCATCGATTTTGAAAATATATTTTTCGTGATTGCGAATGTTTCGCGCGAATTTTTCTTTGGCTTGTGCTGGTTCGAGAAGCTGCACGATGTCCAGAGAAGCTCGAGAGCCAGTCGTCAACAGTCGTATCTAGGGAGACGAGCAAGTCTTGAGCGGCCATTCAGATAGATGTGAGTTACTGGAAATGATAACACGATTTTGAAGATCTACTACAAGAAAGACCGCTCGTTTTGTCTCTGTCGTTCATTTATGCGTGTAGTCACTTGTCGACGCAGACTTTCTCTCCAAAAATGAGATGTTTTCTCTTTCCCAAAGTCTGTTTGGATACAAGTTACAGAATTTTCAGTTCCCAAGATTTTGAAAAATGAAAGAGTCGAACATTGTCAGACCTGAGACTCACTTCCAAATCAGACCAGCGTAGCTCAACTTGATTTCGAGAGCTCAATTCCTCTTGCATCGTTGAGACTTAATTTGTCACTCTAAACTATAACTAGATTATAGAGCCGCTTAAAGCTGCGAAATTAAACTTTTGATTATTTGGTTTTTTAAGAAGTTTCGTTTAGAAATCTGTGGATTTTGTTCCTGGCACCGTTCATCTGACTGAGAGACTACTAGGTTGCTTGTCGATCCCACTACCCACCATGCAAGAACAGTTGCCCGGTTTACGCTTGTTTCATGGAGGTCTTTAGCCAGAACAAAAGAGTTCTGAGTAGACGATTGACTTGCAGCGTCAGTCGAATTTTGTATCTAGCATCGTTCGTCTAATCTAGAGAGAGAGAAGAGTACTAGACATGCTTTTGTTGATCCCTCTTTCTACAGCCACTACCCACCGTTCCAGGTGCAGTTGCCCGACTTATCCTTGGCCACATAGGTCTTTAGACAGAACAAGAAAGCTCTGCGTAGACGCCTGACTTGTGCGGTCAGGCGAATTAGAGAGAGACGTGGATGACCATGCATGACCAGAGGTCTCTCGCAAGAGGCGAAGGCTCGGTGCACTCTGAGAGTTTTGACACCCGTTTTTAGCTAAAGTAGACATTCTCATCAATTTTAGGGAACAAACTTCCTTCCTGAAGGTACTGGAAGATAGGGTTCAGAATGTAGAATCTGATTCTCGAAACAGAAATGAGTTCCGGTGAAGATTGGGCGAGATATCTTTATTTTCGCTCGCATGCGCGATCCGGGAGGAGTGAACACTTTTCAAACGCGCTCAGAGCATCAGAAACGTCAAGTTCGTTACTCTAGCCATCCGCGAGGGAAGAGAAAGTCCAATCTGCAAGATAAACCTTCAGAATTCACCAAACGCACTTTCAAAACACAAATAGAGCTAGGATAGAGGATGCGGGCGGAGGCGAGCCAAAGAGGCAAACTCAGGACCCTATCACACCTCAAGATCAGAACACTGGTCTACAAAGCGCAAAGGGAGAGAGAATTGCTTCTGAGATGGAAGAAACAGCAATTTCTAGGTGGCACGAAACCTCTCGAGCAAAGGCGACTCTTTACCGGACAGAGGCTGAGGTGAGGGGACTTGGGCATGAGGACTGAGATTTTGGTAAAAAGTCATCGAATGCAAAAGAAAGAGAGGAGAGACATGAGAGCAAGAAGGCAAGAATGACCCACTTGAAACAAAGATTGGAGCTGCTCTCGCGCGCAGATAGGGGCTCATGCTAAATGAAGAGCGTGAGGGTGGAGAGCAAGTCGCAGTCTTCGAAGCTTCGAAATCTCTCGAGCTCTCTCCTTCCTCTTCTTCCAACTCGAAATTTGGTACAAAAAGACGTAGGAGGAGCCTAAAATAATGACAGGCGTGGTGACATTGAAAGGAGAGGTCCGAACTTCTGGGCTGAAACTGGTCTCGTCATCAACACAGCTCTCAAAAGGACAGAAGTTCTTGAACTTTCTTTCTTCCCTCTTCCCTCATCCTTTCTTTTGTGCCAAATTCTTCTTTTTATCTTCAAGAGCATCATCACTTCAACATCACGATCTCTCAACCAACAATGCAACTCCTTACCTCTCTTCTCAGTCTCACCTTCGCTTCTTCTCTAGCAATCGCCAATCCCATCAATCTCAACCTCAGACAAGAAGATCAAAATGCTGTCCTGACAGCAACCAACAACTATCGTGCTCTACACAGCGCTCAACCTTTGGTTTGGAACAACACTTTGTGAGTGAATTAAGCTCGATCAGTGAAGGCTGATGACGTCTTTGATTGCTTCTTTGACTGACACTCTTATTCGCCTTCTTACTCGCACTCTTTCTTTTTTCAATGAATTTAGAGCTACTTATGCTTCTCAAGTTGCTGCTACTTGTAATTTCGAGCACAGTTACGGACCTTACGGAGAGAACCTGGCTGCCGGTGAGTCAAGTGAACGTCGAGTCGTCGACTAAAGTCGAAGGAACGACCAATGCCCACTATATCTCTTCCTTTTCTTGTTCGATTCTCATACCCTATCTCGTCCTATGCAATGACTACCAAATCTTTCAGGAAGTGGAAGTTTCACAGACGTAGACGCCGCCGACAATTGGTACGCTGAAAACACACTGTACGATTACTCTCGTCCTGGCTTCTCGAGCGCCACTGGTCATTTCACTCAACTCGTTTGGAAAGCTACTAGTCAGCTAGGATGCGCTAGACAAGCCTGCGATAATCTTTCGGGAACCTCTTTGGGAGCTTCTTTTTTCATTGTCTGTGAATACTTCGAAGCTGGAAATGTAGTCGGAGGGAACTTCTTTCAAGAGAACGTCACTCCAAATTAATCACAGAAAGTCAAAAGAAGACGATCTTAAGTTTGAAGATCAAATATTGTAGATTCACCCCACATATCTATATCTTTGTACGAACCTTTCTAATTTCATCGATTTCGGTTCCATTTTTCCTTTTCTCTTGAGCTGAACGAGATTCTTCTCGACTGTGAATCATTTCTTTCATTCAGATTTGCTCATTGAAAGCGAAGAATGATGACGTCGAGAGTGGGAAAGAGATGT
Source organism: Hemileia vastatrix (assembly GCA_030280995.1). Taxonomy (NCBI): domain Eukaryota; kingdom Fungi; phylum Basidiomycota; class Pucciniomycetes; order Pucciniales; family Zaghouaniaceae; genus Hemileia; species Hemileia vastatrix. The sequence goes on from JASXTE010000046.1 coordinate 74,457, forward strand.
TGGGGTGAAGATAGTGAGATTGCTGGTCTAGACACAGCAGCTATTTTGAGAGTCAAGCTGGAGATTCAACTTGTTAACCCTCTCTATTCTCATCAATCTTTGATTCTTTACCTCTTTCTTCAAATTCAAGCAACAAGTTCAATCTTTGAATCCATTCAGATCCAGCCAGATCATCTCAGCATGGTCGAGGGAGCAGCTGCAGCTGGTTCTCCTGCTCCAAAGCCAACTTCTCAACTCTCGAATGATTCCACTCAATCTCGCAATCAGACAACGAACTCTCATTTCAGATCGAGAAACAAGAATGCTTCAGTCAGAATCAGAAGAGGAAGTGTTGGTGTCAAGAATCAGAAATCAAGACCCAAACTCGACATGTCCTCCAATCCGAATTCAAACACCAAAGATAGAGATAGAGATCAAGATGCTTCCGTCTCTCAAGTAGAAAATGGTTGAATTGTCAATCAGAAGAGAGGAATTGAATAAAAAACATAGAGAAAAGATATTGGCAGAAAGGGAAGCAGCGAGTAGATTGAGAGATAGCGATGATGATGAAGGGGAAGGGGAAGATGGTCAGATAGGAGTTGGAATTGATTCATCAACTGCAACAGATGCAGTCACTCCCGGTACAGTCTCTACTTCTGATCCTTTAGATCCAGAAGACAAATTGAAAGCTAGGAATGATGCAATCGCAAGAGAGAGGAAGGCCGAGAAGGCTAGATTGTTGATGGAGAGGGAAATAAAGGCAGTCGAGGATCCAAAGGGAAAGAGAAGCAAGATTTCAAACCTTTTACATTCTCATCATCATCATGGTAGCAAGCATTCGATTGATTCAAGTGATGAAGAAGATAGCCACAAGATCAATCAACCAACTCCTGCAACCGAGAAGAACGTGCAATTCAACTCTACTACTGAACTGAATGAGTTATCGAAAGAGATCAACAAGAAATCAAAGAGGAAAAGACATCATCATGGTAAGATGCCTAAATGGAGGAAGAGTAAATCTAGACCAAGTGTAATGGAGAACGTAGCTTTGAGAAATCAGAAAGCTTTAGATCGTAGAGATGAAGAGAGGAGAGCTACCAGAGCTTCTAGATTTCAAGAATTGGACCCTTCTTCTTCTTCAGATGGAAATGATTTGGATTTGGAAAGACAAGATCAAGTACAAATTCTAGATGATGGAGAATTTGAAAATGATGAGATTGTAGATACTTTGGACGTTGTAGATCCAGGAGTGTCGGCAGTCACTCATCTAAGCAACATTGCAAATTCAATCATTTTTCCTCCAATTCCAAGTCTTTATTCTAGAGCTCCTATCATCAATTTACCTATTACCGAAGAAGAATCTAGAACTAGTACCGATAACAGTACTATTGATGGATCTCGTACCTCAACGGGTAGAATCACTCCGAATGAATTAGAAGGTCAAGAATTGATTCACGCTCCAGAAGCTTTGACGAAGAGCAAGACTGAATTGGCAGAGATTTCTCTCCTCCTCACCAAAGAATTTGGATGAACATGTGAAGGAGGTTCTTAGGAAGAGAGATATGATCAAACGTGGATTGAAGGGAGTCTGGGCTTTCGTCAAGACGCCTTTGGGAGTCATAGCGGCGATTTATGGCTTCCTTGTTGTCTTCTTTGGAGCAGGGTATGTATCACATAGAGGAGAAAAGAGGCAATCGAGAGCGATGAATGTCTTTGGCAGCTCCTTGACTCCTTGACTATGTTCTGACTTTTTCTTCTCTTTCTTTCCCCTCCAACCTCTCCGACACTCTTTATCGCCACTCCAATCGTACTATTTCTCCTTCCCTCAACCCCTTGCTCATTTTTCTTAACCGTAGACTTGTTCTTTTCCTCATCGGCGCCGTCGACCATGGAAAGAACAAAGACTATTGGGTAGAAGTCTTTTCTCAGGGAATCAATGCATTGTTTACAATCACTGGAGTCGGACTCATTCCTTGGAGATTAAGGGATACCTACTGGATGGCTCGTATCTGTCACTACCAACATTTGACTTGGAGACTCCGTCGAGAAAGAGGTTTACCTAAACTACGTGATTGTAACGATCTACCTGAAGAAGGAGTCACTGGAGTCACTACTGGTGCTGCTGTCAGAAGAACTGATGCTGAAAAAGGCATTCTGACTCCAGCAGATGAGAAGCTTCGAGAGCAATTCGAGATGAAGGAGAAGGAGAAGGTCGAGAAGGCAAACGAAGAAGAGACCAAAGGAGATTCCACTCCTAGTCCCAACAAAGTGGAAAAGGAAATTGAAGATGATGGAGATAGTTCTTCGATTGGTAGTGGTAGTGCTGCTCCTTCTTCAATTCTTAGAGCTGGTCAAGATGATCGTCTACGTCTGCCTCCAGACTATGATGAAGAACAAGTCCTATCTCCTAGACAAGCAGACGAACTTCATCGACTTCAAAAGCTATTTGCTGCTTCCAATTCCTTTTACCGTCCGCATGAGACTGCTTCCCATCGAGCCTTCCCAATCAGTTGGGCACTCGGTGTCACGCTTCTGAACGATGGGAACTCTCTCTTTCAGGTTCTTCTTTGTATCAGCATGTGGTACTTCGCTCCGCATTATCAAGGTGAGTGACTTGAGTCTCAATTCCGATTCGTTCAGGTTTACATCAACACAGCTCCAACGTAATGGAATCTTGATACTTCTCAAACGAAACTCGAAGGTAGAAGACGTGAGCGACGCTGACTGACTATTCTCTTCTCTTCTTCTCTCAGATCGACCTGCTTATCAAACAGCATGTGGTATCGTTTTTAGTTTCTCCTGTGGAATCGGTTCTGGAGTCTTGATCTGGAGAGGTGGAGAACGAACAAAGAAGAGAGATGAAGTCGAGAAGAGATTAAAAGAAGCTTTCGAAGAGGATGAGAGGTTGGACAAAGTCGAAAGGGAGCTCTTCGAAAAGAGGTGGTTGGAATTGATGGAAGGAAAAGGGAAAGGTGAAGTTGTTGGAGATGAGTCAAATTTGGAAATTCCCGCGACCGAGGCTGAAACGTTCGCTAGTAACTTCAAACAACAAGCAGCCTTGATCGAGAAGGAGGAACAGAAGGACCAAGACGCTACTTTGACAAATCTTGTGGGACTGGGTGGAATTGGGAAAGCTAGGGATTGATTCGATAATGTAGATTCCTTCCTTCGTCCTTTCAGGTTTATCTCTTTCTCTTTTTATACTCAAGGCGTCGCTCTCTGGATTCTTTCTTGTCGATCTACCGCATCTCGTCTTTCTGTCGCATTTTCTTGTATATTCATTTTGGTAACATCTGTCAATTTGTTGATTCAACTTTCAGGATCACAAGATCCAAGTCTCAAAGGTTTTGCTTTTTTGAGTCTCCCTTTGATAATTGTTCATCTTCCATGCTTTGTAGTTTGTTCGCGCTTTTGTCCTTGCTCATTTCAAAAGGTGATGCTTGTTCGCGCCTCGTCCATTTCTTCTCTTTCTCTTTCAATTCCCTGAGAACTATCTTCTTTCTGCCTGAGCGAGTGTCATCCCAATTTTTTCTTTCAAGTCTGACAAAGAACAAGTCAATGATTGATCAGTCAAGAAGCTTTTGAAATGATGAAATGTTTGAGATTGCCTTGACAGAAATACATGAGATAAAGAGCAACGAAATGATGAAATAGAATTTACAGAGCCAAGGTCGAGAGAATGAGTGACGCTTTACATCAACCAATCCCAGAATTTACCATACCAAGTAGTTGGAGGATCAGTTTGAGTTTCTTCGTCTTCTTCATCTAGCTTTCTCAGTCCCGTAGTGAAGTCTAGGTCTCTGAGACTTGGAGTCTTTGTCTTCTTTACAAACTTGAAGACTGCCCAAATGACGATTACCAATGGGACAGTCAGATAGTTTGTGACAAAAGAAGCTGTATCCCACTGACCGTTCATGAAAACTGTAAAGTCGGAGAAGATCAAAACCAGAATGAGGAAAATGAAAGCGATCCAGCTTCCGTATGGTTGGAAGGGAGCTCGGTAAGGGAAGCTACGCCTGTCGATGTTTTGGACCTTTAAACCATAGTAGAAGCGTAGGTACGTCCCAAGGATTAAAATCCAGATGATAATGATGCTAATTGCGCTCAAGTTGTATAAATACTCGAATGCTTGAGCAGCTCCAACCGCCCCAATACCCATGTAGGCTAAAGGACCGTAAAGCGCGGTGAGACCAACGGCAAAGATTGGGGTACCGTTTGAAAGGCACCTTCTGAAGATGGCAGGTGCTTTGCGTTCGAGTGCGAGACTGAAAAGGGCTCTAGAAGCAGCGTAGAGGTCCGAATTGGCAGCACTCCAGGTGACGACAATCAAGACAGCTGAAATGATGGCAGAAGGAGAGAGAGAGAGAGCGTAAGGTGGTGAACCGTGAAATGAGGGCAGAAGAAGAGAAAGAGAAAGTTAGGTGGTGAACAGTGAGATGAGGAGAGAAAAAGAGAGAGAGAGAGGAAAAGGTGGTGAGTAGCCACACTAGAGACACTAAGAGGACGTCTCTCTTCTTACTTACCATTGATGATGCTAGGGAGTACTTTAATCTTTGCATTATCGATGGCTATGACGAAAGGAGAAGCCGATGCATCGGAACCCCCTTTGAGAAGACGAGGATCGTTGTATGGCACCACCAGACCGACGACGAAGATCGAGAGAACGTAAAAGAGAAGGATCCTCCAGAAGACTCTTCTTATCGCTTTGGGTACATTTTTTCTGGGCTGGGCCACTTCACCGATGGTCATTCCCAATATCTCGACACCTGCGAATGAGAAGGCAGACTAGAGAAGAGAATAAAGTCTTGAGTCAGCGTGGATGCTCACGAGAGACATTGACGAGCTAGCGGGCTACTCACCTGAACGAAAACCTGCCAAAAGGCGAGGAAACGACCTAGACTTCCAGAAATACCTCCAGTCGGAGCACCAGTGACTGGGTCTGGAGACCAAAAGAGCTGAGCGAAAGCACCTGGATTGTTGTCCTTCCAGTATCGGAAACCGATTCTATCGTGATTTGGAGTTCCACCGAGGTCGATTACGATCCCAGTAATGATCAGAACGACTATGGCAATGACTTTTGTGAGACTGAACCAGAACTGTAGGAGGTAGAGACGGAGGAATGAGCGTTGAAGACAAGAGACCGAAGACGCCACCACTTCTCCATAAGGATTCGCTTCTGCTAATCATAAAATCTCGCTTTCAGCAAGAGAACTCACCTCTGTCTCTCCAAAAAAGTGAACTCCAGCGACAGAGTTGACCAGAACAACTGCGATGAATAGCAGCGAGATCCAAACGGCCGGGTTGATTGTCTGATTGACGTCCCAATATTGAACTACGATCGAAGCTGCCGAGAGCTCAGTAGGCAAGGTAATTCCATAGCTGTACCAGAAGGACCAACCTTGTGCAAAGCCAACAGCAGGGTCTACCCATCTCGTCGCAAATGCTATGAATCCACCAGCGACGGGAAAGAGCGTACTCATTTCACCGAGAGCTGTCATAAGAAGATAGATCACAGCACCCATGATACAGTATCCTATCAGAGTTGATACTGGGCCCGCTGTGGCAATAGATCCTCCCAATCCGATAAAGAGACCTATTCGTTTCGAGAACGGAGAGAGGTATTTGTTGTCAGCCTTCTCGAATCATAACCAATTGCCTCGGGCCATGATCACACGCACCAGTTCCGATAGTTCCTCCAAGAGCTGATTCGAATCAGAAAGGAAGAAGAAGAAGAGAAGAGAAGACATGCAGAGTCACATGGACGTGGGGAAGAAAGAAGACAGGGGAGAATTCAGCTTCGATCTTCTGACTTTCAGCACCTCGACTTAATCAACAGAACTCTTGGCCTTGATACTGACCGATCATTGATAGATGTCTTCATGATCACATTCGGAAGCAGGTCGAAGAGAGAGCGAGGTTAGCAAAGAGCGTTGGTCGTGTGAGCGAGTCATTTCTTCTTTCTTCTGCGATCTTCTCCACTCACCTCTGCTTAAGTCCTCTTTTGACACCTCCTTCTTCATGTCCCAAACCCATCTCTCTCTCAAGCTGTATCTGTTCTTTTGTCAGTCCTTTCTCTCCTCCAGAAGAGGGATCTATGGACGCCTTCTTCTCTAGATCTAGATCCGATCCTCCGTTCGTAGATCGCTCTTTTTCAGCGATGTAATCCATCTTGAAGATATTGTGGGTCTTGCTGAGTCTTTCTCCCTTTGATCTGAGAGATATATAAACCTTGATGAGGAAGTTGAGGCGAGGAGGTGGATGTTTGAAGTCAGGAAGAAAAGTTGAAAATTTTTGCAAGATAAGATGGTTTTAGTTTCTTCCATCTCACGTGGTCCAGTTCGGCGTGGCACAAAGGGAAGAAAAAGATAACAATGTTCCGTGGATAAATTGTGTCAATTGACTGCCAGAACGAGAATCGATGAGTCGCAGGAAGAGAACAGCGAGAAGCGGACGATGAGGTGCAGCTTTCCAAGAAGGGAGGTGGAGAGGACAAGCTGTATTCACTCGAAGAAGCTTGTCAGGATCTTCAAAGGTCGACAGAATGAACATCTGCAGCGGTTCTTTCAGAATGATTCTCAAAGTGAAGAAGGTCAGACGTTTATGATCCAATCGAGACAGACAGAAGAGCAGAAGAGATCCCATCGAACAATTTTTCATTAAGAGTAGATAATAGGATACGGACTACGGCGACGCTATTGAAACGAAATGACGATCCGCTTAAAGCTTTTGCATGGCTGTGAGAGAAAGAAATCAGATAAAAGAAGTGAAAGTCAGTAAACATAGGCGAAGCACCTCTACTTCCAAGACAGAGGACAAAACTCAAACTTCAGAAAACTCACCAGCAATGTCGGTAGATTGAACGTAATCCTCGAATTCTTGGACTTGTTCTTGTAGGTCATCCAAAGAGATCTTGTCATCTTCAACGACGATGGTGATTTGAAGTTTTCTAACACCATAACCGACGGCGACCAATTTGGAAGCTCCCCAAACTAGACCATCCTTTTCGATGGAACGAACGGATTTCTCCAAGGCAGCCATATCGGTCTCGTCATCCCATGGTTTGACGTCGAAAGTGACGACTGACTTTGCGGCAGCACGAGGACCTTTGGCAGCCTTCTTCTTTTCGTATTCAGCAACACGTTCAGCCTTGATACGCTTGTTTTCTTCATCTTCTTCCTCATCTTCGTCGGATCCGAAGAGATCAACTTCATCGTCATCAGCGGCGGCGGCGGCAGCTGGAGCAGAAGATCCAGAGGCAGTGACGGAGTTTCTGTTGAGAGAGGGAAGAGAGAGAGAGAAAGAAGGAAAAGGGAGGAAGAAGAGGACGAGAGAGATAGCGGTCCAGTCAGCAAAGATTTGTCGCTTCACTTTCAGCATTGCTTGTGCTCAACAAAATTGCGCTTTTGCCAATGACTCACCCTAGAAGAGAAGCAGCCTTGGCCTTGTCACCTGGGAGGTTTCCGTGTTCAGCTTGGTAGGAAGCGACGTGGGCGTACCAACGAGCGACGTGAGGGTGCTTGGAACCATCTCTGACGGCTTCAAAGACAGCTACATCAGCTTGAGATGGGACATGTCTAGATAGAAGCGAAGATGAGAAAGGGTAGAGGAGTAGAGGAAGAAGAAAAAGTCAGAACCAGAAAGTTCAATGCTCCAACTTGCACATCTTTCCCTCAAGAATTGACTCTCCCGTCCCACTATCCCAATTCAATCTAATATAATTCATAAATGATGAGAATGAAGAACCATCAGGGTCGCTGTTTAGACGACCATAGTAAGTGGTGTCGTCAAGGCAGGTTTAGTCGCGGGGTCTTACGCCGCTGGGCTCAGAAACACGGACCATGCAAGGTGTCATCATTTGGTTTTCATTCCATTTGCGAAGAGCTCGGTGGGAGGAGAGGAGAGCGTCATAGCAGCAGCAGAAGAGGAAGCAGAGATGCAGTTTCTTCTTGCTACTGCTGTCAGCTCTCATCTCCAAATCCAGCAAGTAAATTCCTCCATCTACTATCATCATTATGTTTCCAATTCCTTTCTGAACAGGGAAAGTAACAGAGAGAGCAGCTACGTTGTCCCCGATCTAATCTGTTGAGTCAACGTTTCTTCTTCTTCCTTCCTTGACCTTCTTCTCCATTCGCCTTCCTACTTTCCTCGGGAACCCTGATTGTATGTACTCACCCGTCGACGTAAGACTTGTCGCTGAGGAACTTGTCCAATTGAGAGAGAGCAGCGTCGTTTGAGAAATCTGGAAGAGACATTTTGGATTGGATGATGTGGTTCCAGAGCGAAGAACCTCAGAAGAAAATTTCCATTCTAGTGGCAGCCCTCAATTTCTGAGCTCCCTGCGTATCGGGGCCTCCTCTCTAGGATGAAAAGATCGATTCAAGAACTTCTCATTGGAAAATCCAAACCTTTCTAATGGATCTCTGTTACACGCTGTTTGTGAGGTGAGAGCGTCGAGAAGATGTCGCATCGAGGTGGCAAATTCTCTCGATGGAATGGCAATCTCGCACAGTCATTCCTCCTGTCTCTTTTCGCTTTGTATTTGTCAAGGAAGTTCAAAATCTTCTCTTCTGTAGAGAGCAGCTTTGAAAGCCCAAGCTTTCCAATTTCCAGCCCCTTGATCCTTAATGACAGGCTTCTTCAAGACCTTTGGCTCGAGATCAGTTTTCAAGACTGCTATTCAGACTTGCTCAGTAGTATCCTGTCCTCTTGTTGCTTACTTTCTAACTTCTACAAGTCAATAGTCGGTCTTCGTGGAGAGACCATAGAAGAACGACAGATGAAACGCTGTTCACTCTATCCGCTCTCAAAGACCGTACCTTCAACCTTGCCAAAAATCTTCGACGTCAACAAAATCATTTCAAACCAAAGCAAACTCATCAACCTTCTTCTTCTTTTGAGATCTGACGCTCCACATCCCTGACGATCTTCGAAGCGGCAACATTTCGGCCTTTCCAATCAAGCGTCGCAGACGGATCTGGGGAAGAAGGTCTTGAATTTCTTCTTTCTCTTCCCCTTCCCATCATCCTCAAAACTCCGCATAGATCTTCGTTTCTATGGATCTGGAAAAGAATCCGATGGGTCAGAGTAGCATAGATGAGAGCGTTCAGAGGGGTCGAACAAAGAGGCTCGCTCCTTTTCTTCCGGATCCATCTCCAACATTGCCTTCTTCAACAACACATCACCATCCAAGATGGACGAGGTTCAGAGCTGAATTGAAGAGAAGAACTCTCAACACTACTCCTTCATTCTTTGTTATCAAGTAAGTGGAGTTGTGCTTACTACCTCTTCCCTTGATCTTTGATTGCTTTCTGCGGCTTCTGACCTCCATCTTCTTCATGATCTCGACAGTATGGGAACTGGAATCACTAGTATTCTCCTTCATGACCTTCCATATCAATTCAGAGGTCTGAAAGTCATCTCCAACGTCGTCTTTGGACTGAACGTAGTGCTGTTTCTACTCTTTCTAGGGTTCTCTTTGTGAGTCTCAACTTTCAACGATCCCCATCTCGTCGTCGGATCCCTTATTGAATCTCTTGTTCTTGCTCTCCATTTGCTCTTTCTGAATACCAGAGCCAAGTATCTCATTTGGCCGACAACATTCAAAAGTGAGCTTCTTCTCTTGAAACCCTGTTCGCTGCGAATTTTCGAAGACTCACTTCAATTAACCCTGGCCTCCTTTTCTACCAATTCTTCAGCTATGATCGTTCATCCTTCTCAATCTCTTTTCCTCGGCACTTTCTCGATGGGTTTCACCACAATCATCGGAATGTGCGCTCTCAGTTGCGTTCCAGCTTGGGGAGAGGGAATGATGGTCTTTACCTGGGTAATCTGGTGGATCAATCTAGTCCTTACTCTTTTCATTGCAATTGGAGTCCCTTTCGCTCAATTCACTCGACATGGAGTAGAAAGCTCTCAAGTCACTGGAGCATGGCTTCTACCTGCAGTCAGTCCTCTCGTCTTCGCTTCTGCAGGGGCTTTCGTGGCTGAAGTTTTACCTCCTCAACATGCAAGATTAACATTACAATTATCGTATATGCTTTGGGGAGCTGGTTTCCCAGTAGCTTTCATAGTTCTGACTCTCTACTATGGTCGTTTATCCTTCTCAAAGATCCCACCGTGAGTCTTTGCAAAGTGAGGTGTTTAGTTTTGCGTTCGAAATCCCTTTCTGAGATTCTGTCCTTCTTTCCCACTTTCAGAGCTTCGGTGATCTACACAGCTTTCATTCCCATTGCTCCTCTAGGTCAAGGAGCTTTCGTTCTCCTACGACTGAGCAAAGTCGCTAGAGATCTGACTTATTCAACTGGAGTTCCACCCTTCGGTGGTAACGAGTTGTACAGTATGGAAAGTGCTAGAATCATGGCTGATGCTCTAGTAGGAGGTACTGTTCCAATCGCTTTGGTACTTTGGGGAATGGCTTTCTTCTGGTTCGTCATGGCCTTTGCTGTCATTCTGGACATGGCCTTGTGAGTCTTCGAAAGAGCGCTAAGTAGGACAGAACGAGAGGACGTTGCGACTTACGAGATTTGAAATTTGACTTTTTCTCCTCGATTTCCCACTTTCAAATAGAGTGACTTCAATCCCTTTTTCGATCAGTTGGTGGTCATGTACATTCCCAATAGGAGTTTGGGCCACCGCCACGACTCAATTCGCCAGTGAATTAGATTCGAAAGCTTTCAAAGGTGAGTTTGACAAATCAAGATTCCATCCAAAGGATCTCAAAAGCTGACTTTGCTTGCTTGCTTCTTCGGCCTCACCTTGTTTTCCTTCCAAAAGTTGTGGGAATGATCCTTTCACTTTCAGTCACTCTTTTCTGGTTACTTTTAATACCAGTGACTCTTTACAAATTGGGAGACGGAACTCTATTTCTAGCTCCTGATCTAGTACCGAAAGCTCAAGAACAATCGCAAGATCGATCGCAGGAAGATAGAGGGAAATCAGTGTCTACTACTAGGAAGTATAGCTTTACTGCTTCTCGTTCTCGTAGAAGTTTCTCTCTTGGTCCATCACCTTTGAGGGGAAGGAGGTCTAGGAGTAGAGGAGTCGGTGAAAAGATGTCTCAGAGAGATCGAAGTAGGGAGACTTGAAAAGAAGTGGGGCTATTGAGAAGACCAAGATGCCTTTGAGGCCACTGATCTTACTCAGATATCTATTCAACATTTGTAACATTTATTGCAGTATCTAAAAATTCAATGTTTTCGCTAATCAAGAAGACTCTATGCCCATGATCTTGTGTGCAATCTGAAGCTGAACTTCCAAGAAGATCAGAGCTACATCGACTCGACTAGACTCACCTCGACGAGGAAAGGAATAAAAGACTGCAGAGGAACTTTTCTTCTTTCAACCTAAAAACTTCTCGAAGGGTTGGAGAAGAATCAATAAAAGGTGAAGGGAAAAAGAAGAGCAAGCTCGAAGGATCAAGGGGCCTGTGCTGATTGCGGGGATGATATCGAAGATCGATTAGGAAAGTCGAGTTGTCTCTTTCCACCTCCAATTCCAACTTTTCTATCACTTCTGAATCAATTTTAAAGGTAGAGTCAATGGCTAGCATCCTGAAATATGCTCTAGAGAAATGTGAGCAGAGAGAGAGAGAGAAGCAATCCATAAGCTTTGTACTTTGTCCTCACTGATTGAGATCCCTTCCCTCTTCTCCTTTACTTCCCAGCCATCTCTCAATTCCTATCGCCTTCACTTCCCCCTCAAGATCGAGCAGAAGTTATTGATTCCGAAACTCAATCCGACGATTTATCCTCGACGCCCAAGGAACTGTCAGGATTCAAACCTCAATATGCAATCCCAATCAGAAGACCCAAAGATGATTTACAGGCTCAGAAACTTTACAATGCAATCAGAACCGTGGCTTTCTATTTGGATGCTATCCCTGGATTGGGATCAAAGCTACCTTTTGGTGTAGGAGTCGATGTGAGTCTCGAGAGGACGTTGTGGAGAAAGTAGAAGAGAATTAGGGAAAGAGCTACTACTACTCGAGCTGTTCTAGAGCAACAAGGCTTACTGGTGATGATTAGACATATTCAGAAGTAATCAATTGGAATTTCCACTAAGAGGCCAGCACCGCTCGAGCAGAGATTGAGAGAAGAAAGAGCTCATCTACTTGTCTATCTCTGACCTTTGACTCTTGTTTCTCTCTGTCTCTCCTTCTCCTTTCCCACCCAAATCTTACCTTGCTACTTCCAACTCTATCTTTCTTCAGTCTATCCTAGGTCTAATTCCTGGAATCGGTGACTGGATGGGATTGGTTCTAGGTCTCTATCAAGTCTTTCTCTGCACTCTCTTTGGTTTGCCAATCGAATTACTAGGATGGATGCTTCTAAACGTCATCTTAGATTGTGCTATAGGTCTAGTTCCAATAGTCGGTGATCTACTAGACGTAGCCTTCAAGTCCAATCTCAGAAATCTAACTCTTTTGGAATCACATCTACTAGAAAGGAAAGGAGTTTGTTCCTCTGGAGAATTCTCAATCCTGATCCCTCCTTCCGATCGATTTATTCCAAAACTTGAATCCAAATCTGGATCTAAATCATGGTGGTGGTCAAAGGAAGCTCCAATTCCAGCTGGTCCTGCTGGAATCCAACCTCATCGAGGTAGAAGAACTAGACCTATCTCTTCTCGAACTGCTCAACGACAACGAGAGGCTTTTCAACAAGTCCCAACAACTTCATCGAGCTACGCTTCTGGAACAAGACCAAGTCCATCTTCAAGAGTCAATCCTTCTGAATTCGAAGGTAGTCGGTTCACAGAGTTGGATCCCGAGGAAGAAGCAACTTCAACAGGAATCAGGTCTAGAACCATTCCGGGGGATTTTCATAGAGGAGAGAGTGATTCTCATTCTAGCTCTCTCCACTCTACTCTAAGAATGACACTACCAAAAGGAATCAAAGAAGTACCAGTCATGTCAAGAGAGGGAATTTTGATCTCTTCAGGCTCTGAAACAACTTCGAATCCTCATCTCTCGACTTCTCGAGAGGAATCTACTAATGAAGAAGCTCAAGAAATCAATCCTTACATCATCAATGATCTTTCAGATTCAACTCCTATGGATACCTCAACTCAACAACATCAAATTGATCACAATCAACACCTCCATCCCAGCAACGACTCGCAAATCGCATGCACACATTCCATTAATACCGAAGAAGTAGATGATGATCCATCAACAGAACAAGTCGAGGTATTACCAATCCTTCATTCTGGTACGACCTCTAGAAGAGGTGTCTCCTGGTACGAAGGTTCAATCGATGCTTCTCCTTCTTTCTCAAGAGCGAAAGAGAGAAGTAGAGATCCTTCAGATCAAGAAATCGGATTGGAAGGATATCGACATTCAATAGTAAACAAGTCAGCAAGCGAAGTGGATGCTTTGATCAATCGTCAAGTTGAAGGATCTGGATTCAGTCGTCGTGGGAGAACACCTCGAAGTCATCTCGAGAACAAAACTGGATCGTCTGGTAGAAAATTAATCATCATTTACGCTGCAATCTTTTGCGTTTCTTATACTACCTCATTAGATTTAAGTACTAGCTATCTTTACCTCAATTTTGCATGTTCGGAATATGGATCTTTAGCTTCCTTCTCGACAGTCTCTATCGTTCAACAAATGGTTTTCGCTCTTGGAAAACCTCCTTTGGCCAAATTGTCAGATGTCTCAGGTAGATTTACAGCCTTTTCAACTTCTATCTTCTTTTATTCATCGGGTTATCTATTAGTTTCTTTATCGACTTCTTTGTCTTCTCTGCTGGTCGGAATGGTTCTTCAATCTCTTGGTTTCACTGGAGTACAGACTTTGATCTCCATTATTATAGCAGATACAGCAACTGCTAAATGGAGAGGATTAGTTTTAGCTGTAGTCAATCTACCTTATCTCATCAACTTCGCTTTCTCTGGAATGTTGGTTGATGCAGTCATGGATCCAAAGAATGATGGAATCATGAGACATTGGAATGGTTGGAGGCTTGGGTTTGGAATTTGGGCTATCGTCGTTCCAATTTCTGCGTTACCTTTACTCTTCACTCTTCACTTGGGTCAGAAGAAAGCTGCAGAATTGGGACTGAGCTGTAGAGATTACGAGATTCGAGAAGGCGAAGGTGATGCACGACGATCGTGGATTCCAACGATCAGACAATGGATGAAGGAATTGGACGTTCTAGGTCTTCTTCTTTTGAGTATCGGAGGTGGCTTAGTGTTGCTTCCGATCACTCTTGCTGGCAGACGAGAAGAGAGTCGTGTTTGTGAGTAGAGAAAATCGATCTCCTTATCTGACTGGGCGAGCTCTGATCTTTCGACTCTCTCTCTCTCTTTCATTTCTTTGAACTTGACCTATTGGTTTGAAGCATCCTTGCCTCTTTTTCCGATAGGAGTGATCTCTCTGGTCTTGTTTCTGATTTGGGAGTCCAAGGCTTCGTATCCAGTGATGCCTTATCGATTCTTCAAGAACAGAGCTGTCATCTGTGTCTGTTTCATTGGGCTTGTGTGAGTTGAAAAATCTAGATTCATAACTCGTTCTCACTTTCATTCCAGATTCTCTGTCTTTCAATTCCCAATCTGACTCCTTTTCTCTATGCTCTGCCATCTTCACCCTTGCAGAGACTTCGCTTCCTTTTCGCTCTCTTGGACTTTTCTCTCTAGCTTTGTCCAAGTAGTGAAAGGTTGGGAGCAGAGGCGGACAGGCTACTTCGCGTGAGTATCATGGAAGCTTGAACGAATCTCGAAACTGGATCGGGAACTCAATCCTTGTCGTCTCTCTTTCCCTTCTAGCATGACTCAGAACGTCTCGTCTACCTTGATCGGGATTCTGGCTGGTTCCATAATGGCTTCTACTCAAAGATTCAAATCGCTTCTGGTGATAGGAGTAATCATTCGATTGATCGGGGTGTCGTTGAGTGAGTCATGAAGATCTGAATTGGACAGACGATTGACAAGGCGAGAGACATTCTAATGATCTTTCTTTACCTTTCTTCAAAACTCAGTGATCCAATATCGAAACGCAGGAGACACCTTCCTTCAAGTTCTTTGTCAAGTTCTTCAAGGCATTGGTGGAGGATTCATTGCGATCACGATGCAAGTAGCAGCTCAAATCAGCGTTCGTCACTCAGACGTCGCTTCGGTCACTGCTCTCGAACTTCTGACGACCGAAGTTGGAGCTGCTTCCGGATCGGCTTTGGCTGGTTACTTCTTCAACAACCATCTTCCAGAGAAACTTCAAGAGAATTTACCTCAACTCACGTCGAAAGAGGTTTCGAGAATCTTTGGATCTCTGGAGGTCGCTCTCTCTTATCCATTGGGTTCTTCAATCCGAACAGGAATCATTTCTTCCTGGGTCTCTTTGATGCATCTACTATGTATCAGTGCTACGATCGTTCTCGTCCCAGCTCTGATCTTTGCTCTTTCGATTCCAAACTACACGCTTCACGATGCAGCCAAAAGTCATCATCTTGGACGAAGGAGAAGTAGTGGAAGTTCTCTAGGTAGAAAGTCATCGTTGCGTTCACGACGGACGAGGTCAAGGTCCAGAAATTCGAGGACGGAGCATAGCTATGGTGGAACTGGATCTGAAGGATTCAATTCGATCTCTTCTCAAGTCTCTCAACATCATTCTCTCTCAAAGTATGGGTCACATTCTGTCTCTCCCAAATCAGAAAGAAGGCCTCTACCTGATTTTGCATGATCATCATTTCAAGAACAATCTCTGTAAATACAATCAGTAACTGAGATGGTCTGTTCTATCTAAGCCAAAGATCTGTCACTGTCACTATCGTAATCGCCTTCATTTTCAGTTTCATTTTCGATTGCACCTGTGGCTCTTTCTTCCCCAACTGGATGATCTACGAAAGCCGAAACGGCTCCATTCGCTTGATATGATTCCTCGAGAGGAGCTGGAGAATTCGACTTGAAGCGTTCACGAAGAGAGTCGGTGCTAGAGTTCGACTCTCTCTTTTCTTTCAAAATTGAAGTTGGCCCTAGGAGCTCTCTTTCGTGAGAAGTAGAATCCGATTGATCTTGAGTTGGAGAAAAGCTCTCGTTCTCCG
The DNA here is from genome assembly GCA_030280995.1 of Hemileia vastatrix. NCBI lineage: Eukaryota > Fungi > Basidiomycota > Pucciniomycetes > Pucciniales > Zaghouaniaceae > Hemileia > Hemileia vastatrix. The sequence continues at coordinate 90,473 of JASXTE010000046.1, forward strand.
TTGCTCTTGAGAATCGAGAGTGAGGTTGAGATGCAGTTGAGGATTTTGAGTCGAGGTCCTGATGAAGATCAAGAGGAAGGGAAAATCAAGACAGATCAGTCTGATAGAATCTTGCTTCTTCGTATCAGGTACCTTCAGAGTTCCAATGTCTAGGAGAAACATCTCTGTGAGCCAGAGTACTCACTGAATTTTCATCCCTTTCCAAACGTTCTTTCAACCTTTTGATTCTCTCGCGCTTCTCCTTGACTTGAAGACGCAGAGATTCTAGTTCCTCCTCTTCCCTTCTCAGATCTAAGCGTAAATTTCTAGAACTTGAGTTCAGAGGAGCATCAGTGCTACGTCGATCGGCTTCACGTCGAAGCTCGTCACCGAGACTACCCGAGGCCTCACGTCCAGCCAATTTACCTGGAACTTCTGTGTAGTAAGGGTCTTGATATGTAAGAGGATTACGAGGCTGAGGCAAACTGTTCCTGTCTGGAAGGAAAGGGTGAAGTCTTTCTCTGAGAAATCTTGAATCCTTCTCAGGCTGTTGTTGCATGGAAGCACCTCCATCCCTCTCGGCAGTCAACCTGATAGACATCACAGTGAACAGACTTGACTGGGAAGACATCGTTTCCAATTTGAATAGTCAAATTTCAAAAGACCGTGTAGGAGGAGGTTCAACGCAGAGATGTGAGTGACACGAGTAACACTTTCAGATTTCAATTCTTCAGCAGAGATGAGCGCAATCGAGTTGGAGCGAACCCGAACTCACCACCATTTCCTGACGTCCTTGGTAGTCTTTAGAGTAGGTAAAGACAGCCACAGACAGCGTGTCTCCAGGCTGACTTCTCTCCTCGAACTTGAATTCAACGGCAGTTCTGTCCAATTGATACCCGTTACGAATGAAAGGCTCGAAGTCTTGTTCCCAATTGATGAATCTATCTTCGACTACTTCATTGTTGACTGAGAATATCGCAGAAAGTGCCCAGTAATTGGGTTCACGATCAAAAAGAGGCCCAAAAAACAACCTGAGTCCAGCAGCAGTGGTGAATCCGGACTGGGATCTTCTGGCTAAAGTGACCACTTCGTCTTTCATCAGATTCGAGTTATGTAAACGTATAGGATTGGATTCCCTCGTTACAGTTCCTTTGGGATCACCTGGAGAGAAGTAGAAGAGCCTGAGTTTTAGGAGCTCTGTCCGAGGGAGGTTTGAAGGTTAGGATCGATTGGTTGAAGTTGAGAACAGTTCTAGAATCAGAACAAATGCCCAGGAGAGACGGGAATCTATCGGTAGATTACTGGGAGACTTTAACAGAATTGGCTACTCACCTACGTCGCAAGAACGACTTTGTAGTGAAGGCATGAGTGAAGATCCTTTCTTGAACGAGATGATCAGGAGAACGGTGCAGATTGAAGGAGAAGTGACTAACAGAGCGTCTCTGAGATTCTCTGACGTTGTTACTTCAACGATCTTCTAAAGTCTGTATTGTGACTCTGATGAATCAGACTGAGAAAAAATAGGATGAGGGGAAAAGGCGAGAAGAGTGTAGATCAGAAGGAAATTAAAGAATATAAATCAGAAAAACGCGAATTTGCGCAAGTCAAAGATAGAGCAATCGACTTTTCCAAATCTTCTTTCCTTCTTAGCACAACCATCCAACCATCCACTTTTCCTTTTCGATTCGACTTCGATTCTTCTCCTTCTTCTTCATCAAGAACAGCACATCACATCCTCACTTCAACCTTCACCAATCGACGTCATGGTTGATCCAGTCCAGCACCTCTCGTCAGAAGCACTCACTCAAATCTTCTCCCATCTCTCCACTCCTGCCCTCACTCGCTGCAATTCCGTCTCAAGAACTTGGAGAAGAGAGATTCTAGTAGACTCAGTCTTGCATCGTAACCTAGATCTCACAAGCATCGGAGATAGTCTCAGTCAAATAGAGCTTATGCAACTCATCAGCGATCTAGCTGCCAGATCTGCTCACGTCTATAGAGAGATACATCTAGACATAATCGCTTTTTGGAATGAATTGGCCAAAGCATCCAAACTGGAACGGTTCGATGGTCCAATCACGTTCGACAAGGCTATGGCAGCAACTTCCTATAACTATATTTCTCTTCTCACCACTCTCCGTCTGGCAACCAAAGGTCAATTGGAGAAGCTCTACATAACTCTCTCTTCGGAGAACGATGCTGAGACCTATCCTGATACCGTTTCAATCTCTCAAATCATTATCCAAGGAGCTGTATCACTGGATCAAGTGATGGCAGGTCTCAAGGAACTTCACTTCTCGGTTCCTTTTCCCTTTTCCATGACTTTCGGTGGATCTCGCCCAGGTTCCAAGAGATTCACTGTCATTGACAGCATGTTAGACGAACCAATTGAGGGAGATGGTCTGCTATACTTAGGATTCCTCAAAAAAGCTCAGGAATTTGCTGGCAATTGCCTGGAAATGTTCGAGATGGATGATGGCAAATTCGAGACTTTCAGCGGCGAAGATCAGCTTCAAAGAGAGAGAGAGAATTTGGCTTCTTCTTCCAGGAACTGCAGAACTCTGCCACTTTTCTCAAGAAACTGAGCCTTACCTTGGACGAGACTAAGTTTCCCGGCGTTGCTTTAGATCTCGTAGTTCATTGTCCCAACTTATCTTTCCTCGGGTTGGATCTCAGGAATGAAGATACCAGTAGAAGCCCAACGATTCCAACGAAGCATCTCAAGTTTCCATCAGCCAATCTCATCTCTTCAATCAAGTCGATGGTGCTGAGGCTGAATAGGGTCAATCTGAACTGGGAATCGAAACCTCTTCAGTCATGGTTTGGGTCGAGCTTGAAATACCTTTGTCTTTCCCACGGACTCGGATCAATTGCATCTTCACCTTCATTCATCGAGATGCCTATCGAGGCTTTGCATTCAATTCTCAGTCGTTGTGGGGTCTTGAGGAGGCTAAGAATTGAAGGTGTATCAGTCATCAAATCGTCAACTTCTCCATTTGCTTTTGACCTTTCTGAGCTTTCTCTGAAGAATCTCGAAATCTGAGAGCTGATCTCAATGCCACATTTAGGACATGGAGTCTTTGCCAAGCTTTCTGCTCCCAATCTCAAAAGCCTCGATGTTTTACTGAGTTCTACAAATATTTATGAACGACAAGCCGCTCTGATCCACCTTTCTTACTTTCTGGAAGCTTCTGGCTCGTCATTGAAGGAGCTTCTCATCGTGGATAGAGGCGAAACTCTGGAAATGAACTCAAGCTCAGATTTGGAGCGTACAAGAACTTTCGATAGATCCTTGGCTTTAGCAAGTTTGGAGAGGTTGGATCTAGAGCTCTCTGGAAAAGGTTCTCGGGGGTTACGAGAGCTAATATACCAGCTTCAGCTTCCAAAGGTCAAGAAGGTATTCCATGCCTCCAGTCCAGAAGGCGATCAGATGTCTACTCAAGCTCTAGCCGCTTCAAGTCTCTCTGTGGAAAGCATCGCCATCGGACCATCCTTCTATTACAGTTCGAGGTTTTCTTCTCAAAGCGTCTCGACTGTCAAGAAATTCGAAGGGTCCGAACTGCCTACCTTCTCAAACCTCAAATATTTAGATATATCAAAGGACTCGATCTTCTTCTTGGACTTCTTTTCCAGATCGCAAACAGGAGATTTACAGGAGATTGCAGTCACCTTGGAATATGAAGATGAAGAAACAAAATCATCAGTCTTTCAAGATCTCATGAGACTATTGTCCTCAAACAGATTTTCTCTTATCAAGGTCTGCATACAAAGATGGCCAATGAACAAAGACGAGACCTCAACATCTCCAAGATTCATCAAGTATGAGAGTGACTTCAAGTTGATCAAGCAGATCAATGAGAAGCCAATCGAATTCTCAAAGCTCAAGTCTCTTACAGTCGAAGCATGCAATCCTCTCCTTCAGATCTTCCAATCCTGTCTTACTCCATCTCTTTCGAGGGTCGACTTTTCTCATCTTACGAGACACTGTCACGGGGGCGAGAGAAGCGTGACTGGAGACGAATTCAGAGACTACGATGAGAAAGTTGAGTTCAAGAGAGAGGAGGAGTACATTCAGAGAACAGAAAAGGAGCAGCATGCAGAAGTGAGCGATTCGGATGAAGAAGATTACGGAGACAAGAGGGAGAGGGAGAGGCAAAGAGAGGCAGAGATCGATCAGGAACAGAAAGAAGCAAAAAGAAGTAGTGATTGGATATGATCAGTGTAATTTTTTGCAGCATCAAAATGAAAGTGAATCGAGCGGAGAGAAGGCAAGAAGCAGATTTGGGTCTGGGATTCATTATCAGCAGAGCGAAATGTGGGTCAAGTCGTTAAAAAGAATCCATTTCATCCGTTCCTTTGCTTTTGTTTTGCTTCGAGCATCTATAGAGTGTGATTCTGGCACATCAAAAGACTCAATTCCTGCTCTAACTTGGCTGGTCGAAGGGTTGAAACCAAGGCTCTTGTCGACCATTGCTCTCCTCTCACTTTTCGTCGTTCTGTTCTCTCTGAACCGATTGAGACTTCCGAAACTGGAAAAGTGAATTGATCTCTTGAAACAGACATGGATGAACGCGTAACCTTCGTTGTGCGTTCGCTTTGAAGAGCTCGACTGGGTTACTGACGAGATTCATCTTTTGTTCTTCTGACTGTTTTCGTCTCTGGTTGTTGGTTCAATCGTTTTCAGTGTTGTTCTTACCTGTAGGCTTTTCTTTGATCGACGCTCTCTTCGAGTCTGTTACCTTGTCGTTTGGAGAGTGATTCCGTCTGTAGCTGGTGAGTAATGAAGGCGTAGACGATTGATGAGACTTAGTTAGTGAGTTCTGGTTAGACTGAAGCTGTGAGCGTGGGAATTCGGATCTGCGAGAGAAGAGAGTTTTTGTTGCCTCTGGAGAAGCATCCTTAAGAGAGAAACGTTGGTGTAGTGAGAGAGAAAGACCTTGACTTGGCTTGAGGCTCTAAACGGCTTTGATGAGACTACCAACACCTAAGACTTGAGCAAGACGTCCAAGACTCAGTGAACAGCAATTCACTGATTACTTGGCTGCTGTGTGAGGCTTTGCAGCTTAGACGTGTACGTCGCCTGGTAAGAGAGAGATGGGCAGGGCTCCCAAATCGTTCCTATCCACTATCGACGCATCGGTCACCCAACACTGAAGTTGATTCAGTCAGGATACCTCATACTGATCAGAGATCAGATCTCTCGGAAGAGATGATTTTTTTTCTCGAGGGTTGTCTCCCTCGTCATGAACTTCAGGCTTCGGTGCAGGTTAGAAGTTTTCCACCCTGTTTCTGTGGAAAAGTGATGACAGCAAAAAACTTCTGGGACCAATGAAGCTCAGAGAGGGTGTTGAAAGATAGAACTCAGAGAGGAGAATTTGATTCTGGAAACAGAAAAGCAATTGGGAGCGGATTGAGCGAGCAATGCTGAACGAAGCGATTTGGGAGGGTTGAAGAGAGCGAACTTTGATCGTAACCTCTTGTAATGCTGGTATACCTTCCGTTTCTCGGTAGGAGTCATTTCAGGAGGAGAGCGAGCCTTGAATCTGCAGTAGAAACTTTGTTTTCTCGATAGAGCTTCAGAGACAGATCGAAAGCAGGCGTCTCGAGGGGGCACCAGCGTGAGAAGAGACTGATCGTATCTAGCGCTCGGACTTAAGGATTCTTTTTTATAAGCGCGAGAGGAGAAGAGCATCTCCGAGATCGAAGGAACAGCGTTCTTCTCTCAAAGTGGCAAATCGCGCGCGGGCAAGGAAGAGAGTGGGCGATTCAAAGGCGAGGAGGCTGGGGCCTTCGAGGGATAGCACCGATTTATGACTTTCACGAAAATATTGAAGAAAAAGCCCAATCTAAGATTAAAAGAGGAAGGAGAAGTCGCGCTTTGGTTCCAGGAAACGAGTTGGAGCTTGGACGAAATCGACTCGGCGGCTCTCGAGCTTGGTGGGAGAGACGACGGGTAGAGCGCGAGCTGCTCAGAAGAAGGCATCACTCTCCAATAGCTGGTACTGAAGATCTAAATTTGCCTTCATACTTCTGCTTCTAAGTCAAAGTATCATGATTGACACCTCGGGAGTGAAACAGTGGAGTTCGAGTTACAGAGAGAGAGAGAGAGATAAGTGTTTGAGTCTAAGAGGCAAAGCAGATGAGAGAAGAGAAGAGAAAGGATCGATCTCTCTGCGATCTTCACAAACTCTGGATTTCAAGATTGGTTTGTGCACATATATGGAAACAGAAGTGCGGATATACAGGAAAACAGACGATCGGAGTCAAAAATTTCTCATGTTAGAGAGTTGAGATTTTTGCTCGACGGACAAATCAGATGTAACAAAAGACAAGTCGATTCAAAGAAAGAGTTTCACTTATGGGTTGAAATGAAATGAAATGAACAATTTTACATCCTGAAATCTTGGAAAAGAACAAGGACTCGTTGTTCCACTTTGAAGAGAGTCTTTCTGTTCGCCTTCTGTCAACAATTCATGGCTTAAGCCGACTGAGAACGAGACGTTGAGAGAATTAGATTGTGAATAAATAAAGATAGATTACAATATATAAGATCCCATAAAAGACACGAATGAACCGAAAAATCAATGAAATAAGCCGTACCGTATAAATAATAAAAACCTCTTTTTCCCTTCCCCTTATACAATTATATCTTTCGTCATTTCAAACCTTCCATCATCTTTGCCAATTCCAAAACTTTCTTATACTTCGGATTAAGTTTAGCATGAGCCCTATCAAAAGTCAAAAATCTATCTCCATCCCATTTAGGTTCTCTCCAACAAATATGAGCTTTACTTCCAGTTCTCTCCGAAGCTACCAATTCAACCACCTTTTCATTTCCATTTGGAATCTTAATACCATTAGATTCCCTTCTAGTTTTAGAAATGAACCTATGAGGAATAGGTTTAGAAGGTACGAGTCTAACTTTTAAATTTGATAAATAAACTACATCACCTATTCTCAAGGATTTGAAATTGTAATTTGGAGTTTGAGTTGGTAAATATTGAAATTGAGTTTCATTACCATTACCATTACCTTTTCGAAAGTTTATCTCATCAAAGTCTTGATCATGATCATCATCTTCTCCTCCATTCCAATCTTCAGCTATTCTACCCCAACTTTTCAAACTAATAGGTGGAGCACTTTCATCCAAAACTTTCAATTGACCAAAATAACTTTCATTATTAAAAGTGGTTTGTAAAGTAGAAATCTCAGTAATCAAAACCAAAACATTGACTAATCCACCACTATCCACATCCGTAAACTTTTTAGAATTGGTCAAAATGTTTGAAATAGAAGTTAAATTCTTTAAATCGAAATCCAATGGTGGTGGGATTGAAATGTTTGTATCCGATAAGAATGATTGAGTTTGAGTTTCAGATTGAAAAGTTTGAATGGAATTTGGTTGATTCATTATAGATGATTGATTCTCGTTTGGATCTCTAATCAAACTCAGGTTATAACTCAATTCTCTTTCTTCCTTTTCAACTTCTGTATAATCTCTTTCCAATGATTTCGTCACATCATCTATCATTCTTTCCTTTCCAACAGGAATAAAAGTTTTCTTCTCTTTATCTCTCAATTTCCTTTCCAATCTACCCTTTTGATTATTACTAGTTTGAGCTCTTTTCACTTGAGGTTGTTTAAAAGCAGGTTTTGGAGCTTTGATCAACATTGATTCCGAATGACTTTGGTTTTCGTTCATCATTGAAGAACCTTCTCCTAAATTGTTGAAAGATTGATCCGATCTAGATCTAGAGATTGAGAATGAATCTTGAACCTCAGAAATCGGAACCTTGGGATTGGAATTGAAACTTTGTTGACGAGAATCATGAGTATCTTCATGTTGAAGTTTAGAAGAAGAACCATTCTTCAAAATAGAAACTTTAGAATTGGAAATTAACAAAGAAGAATGGGAATCCAAATCAACTTGAGATTCAGAACTCTTTTCCTTTTCCTTAGTCGATATAGAATCCACTTTCAATCTCTTGGATTCTCTAGAATTCACCATCCCTAACCTTGGAGGAGGTCTAGTTTGAAGTGAATGACTTTTAAAAGGTTTCATAAGGTTCGGATTCAATTGTTGTTTCTTACTCTCTTCTAATTCTACTAGAAGATCCGGATTTGAAGTCTCATTAGCATCATTGGATTTCGATTTCGGAGATCTTTCATCATCTCTAGAAGGAGTTGGAGTTGGAGGAGCCAAAGTTAAATTGAATCGACTGCCATTGGCATTCCCAATCTCACTCTCCCTATCTCTATTCATGCCATCTCGATTCTGATCTTGACCCTGACTTGATGAAACCACCTCCGGCCTCTCAAATCCAGGAATGGATTGAAAAGGTCTCAAAGCTTCATCCATTTCCATTCTTGCTATAACATCTATTGTATCTTCTTCTTGATAATCTTGATCTTCTTGACTATCTGGAACTCTCTCTTCTTCTTCTTCCTCTCCAAAAGTTCTAGATCTAGATCTGGAATCTTGATTATGACTTTCAGTTTGAGTTTGAGATTGAGAAGATAAAGGTAAACCCATTGCGAAACCTTTAGACCAAGATGAGATTTCAATCTCTGATGAAAGAGATCTTCCTTCCCCTCTATTCCCATCTTGATTTCCGTTTAGATTCGATTCTCTTCTTTCAGATTCAGATTCCAGTTCTTTAGCCCTAGAAATCGATTCACTTTCAATTTGATGATTCCTTCCAACTTCTCTAGATAGATCTTGACTTGTCCCTTTATCCTTTTCATTCTCATTCCGCACCTCACCAAGACTGAAACTGTCATTCAAATCCCCCAATTGAGTTTCTTGAGCTAATACTTGATCCGAATCCAATTGATCATCATCATCATCTGAATTAGAGTTGAGGTTTGAATCTGAATCTGAATCGATATTGATGACCTTTAATCTCTCATTGGTCCTTCTGATCCTTTGATTTGAACTTGAAGAGCCACCGTCCCCATCTAAATCTTTAGAACTGCCTCTTTGAAACAAGTCACGTTTGGTAGAAGCAGGATTGATGTTGATTGGGGGCTCAAGTTGATCTTGGGTTTCAGCGACTAGGAAACCAATCGGTCGAGGTTCTGAAGTCTTGCTGGTCTTTGAAGGTCTATTGTGTTCTATTAATGATCTTCTGTTTTGGTTTATGTGATTTGGATATGATTGCGAAGGTGGAGAGACGAGTGTTGGATTGATAGACGAGTGTTGTTCTCGAGTCGACTTGTGGTTCTGGCTTCGTTTCCTCTTTAAGCTGTCTCGATGATGACTTCTGATGGATTGGTAATCCAGATTGTTATTCGTCCGAGACCATGAAATAGAATTCGATAGAGGTTTCCCGTTACAATCCAAAGGTTGCACTACCCATTTCTGGTTTCCAATATTCTTATCCTTGTCGCTCTTCGACGTCGATGTTACTTGGTCAAATGAAGGTGGGTTGCAAAAGATGATCCTTTGAATGGCCATCCAGTTGATGAATGAAGGGAGAAAGGAGAGAGAAGGTGACTCTGTTTTGATGGAGGATGATGATGTTTCAAGATGACAAGCAACAATAAGTTGACTTTGCAACCTCTCATTCTGGTCCAATGCAATCGTTCTCTAGGTTTCATTCGACTCATTTTCAAGATGTAGAGAAGAGGATTTACTTTGCTCAACAAATCAGAGCATCATTGCAACAACATCAAGGAGAAGAGAGAGCTAATCCAACTGAGCAACAACTTAATGAGAATCAAGAATCAGATCCATGGCTTCAACTCCCAAATGAATCAGTAGAGCAGTGGCAGAATAGACATGGTTTAGTTCATTTGACTCCAGAGAGTGTAAAAATGTTCGACGAGACTAGAAAGAAGAGGGAACAACGTGAGTAGAATAGAGTGGGCAACGGCTTGGAGAGGGAGGCAAGGTCGATGGATGGAAGCATCTCTCGAGGCCTTCTCAGTCTTTGTCGTAGTTCAGAAATGGGATTTTCATTCTCTTTGATGCTCTTCTGATGAATAGCTAGGCGACTTCCCGTTTCATGCTTACTGACCTCTGTCCACTTTCTTCCTATTCCCTCGTCTCTCAATCCACCAGTTCAAGAACTGTTAGCTGCAGAGAGACAATCTCTAGATCCACAGGAAATCAAGGAATCAACAATCGACTCGATGGAACCAGAGAACACTCTTTCAAATTCCGTAGAACAAGACAAGATCCAAGCTTCAATAGCTGCTTTCAGAAATGCAAACTCTTCCAACCCTCTTCAATCCTCTACAACTTCAACAACAACGATGACTCAAAGCACTGAATTTCCAGAACCTCTATCAGAATTAGATCTCCTCCAAAGAAAGCTTTGGCAGGAATGAAGAGATCCAGACAATCTTCAAATTCAGATCTCAGTTAAACTGTGAGTTGTTTCTTTCTGACTGTCGTTCTCAACTTTTTGTCTTAATTTTTTAGTTCTCAAAGATGAGGAGGTATCCCAAAGATTAATCAACCAATTCATGTCATCCTTTATCTGAGTCTTCCCTCGTTTTCTCGAGAATGGACTGTGACTTCAAAGACATTGTGGCTTTACGTTTCCCTTATCATCCTCATGATTTGTTCAAGATATCTTATTTCTCTCTCTCTTTAGGGAGAGAGTTTCTGGATCATCTTGGAAAATCGTTTGGCTTGAAAAGAGAGACGTACCTGAGGGATCAAGAGTCTGAAAAGAACCTTGGAAAGTTGGGAAGACCTACTTTTCACACATCGATGCTGTTTTGAACTGACCATAGAAACTCTTCTTTGGATCTTTTTCTTCTCTCCAATTCTCTCTTTTTTCGTTTCAGACTCGAATTTGTCAAGAAAAGGTTCCAGTGGAAGACATCCGTCTCATCTCAGTCCAAATATTCAGAACGAAAAAAAAGTCAAAATATATTTCTCAAATCTACTATGAATTTTTCAATCTATTTGTATCTATTCCCAAACCCTTCAATTCATGTATTTCTAAACATTGTCTCAATCCCATGACCTTCCCTTTTCTAAAGTTTGAATCTCATCTTCTCCTTCCAAGTTGGTTTCAAATCACCAACTACGTTCAAACCATTGATCAACCATTTCCTAGTGTCGACAGGATCAATGACTGTATCGATCTCCAACATCGAAGCGGTATTCTCAGCCTTTCCTCTCTCATAAACCGCTTCAACAAGTTGTTTGTAAAGTTCTTCTCTTTCCGTCTCGTCTTCGATTGCTGCCAATTCTTTCTTCATTGCTAATCTTACTGCTCCTTCTGGTCCCATACCTAGAGACAAAACGGGAGAGAGGGACGCGATAGTTTTTGGGAAGACGTGAAGAGCTTTGAGATTTCATAGAAGAGAGATCAAAGATGGACATCGAAACAGAGAGAAACTTACCGGCAAATTCTCCAGTTGGCCATGAGCAGGAAAAGAAGTTTGAAAGTGTACTTCCACCCAGAAGAGCTTGAGCACCGAGTCCATAAGCTTTTCTCAGAGTCACTGGGAGGGATGAGAGAGTGAAAATCGAAGAGAAGTAGCGACATTGAGAGAAGGTCAAGTGGCGAGAGAGGCGATGACGAAGCATCTTGCGTCTTTATGCGTTTCCTTTGGCCCCAAGATTTCGAGAAAGATATGTTCGATATAAAAACCCCTTAACTTTGAATCACACGCTTGCGCGCACTCACCTGCGAAAATCATTCCTCCAGCTTGTTGGAAAGCGGCCGCAGATCCAAACCATTCACCAAATTGTTTGACTTGACCTGGTGGACCTGCTGCTTCAGCAGCGACACCTACCATGAATCCAGGAGTATCTGGGAATGTAGAAACAAGTTTGTAAGAAAAAGAGACGCGAGAAGCTTCAGAAGTGAATTTTGAATGGAGAGAAACCAGGTGAGATCTCTGAACTCTCTCCGACAAAAGTCGAAACTCACCTGCTGCGACCATCAAATGACAAGCTTTGGTCCTAGTCAACATGTCCAAAAATCGAGTAGCCTTGAGAGCAGAGCTAGTATCAATTGCACCACCCAAAGGAGAGATGACTGATGAAGCGATGATAGCCAAAGGTCTTCCATCAATTCTCAAGAAACCAGTGACCAACGACTGACCATAACCGGAACCCACTTCAATAAATGAATCCGTATCTGAGAAAGTTCTAATGATTTCTCTGACATCGTAAGCTCTTTTTCTATCTTTTGGAATTAAATGGCGAAGGATTCTTTGATCTGGTAAATTTAAAGAAGCGGATGTGTCGACGATGGGACCTTGGAAAAAAGAGAGCAGTTTCTTGATGAAGAATACCGCCTCCTTCTCTGATTCGACTAGAATGTCGACGTTCCCATTTGCTAGATGTACAGAAGGTGGTCCGATTTCTTCAGCCTGTGAATTAAAGAAAGAGGAGAGAGGATTTAAGGGGTTGGTGAAAATTCGAACTGATCGAGGCGAGCGAATGAGAGAAAGGGAATCCAATCATGTTTCTCTCTCTTGACTTTGCACCATCACCATCCATTTCAAGAACATCCAAGAGGACCTCAAATTCAACCCAAATCAAACCTCAATAGTCAACTTATTAATCGGAAACAACAATGGCTGTGAGTACTCGGAGGAGATTGGATGCATTGCAAGGAAAGGGAGAAGAGAATCGACCAAGGAGATGCTGCCATCCAATTCCCATCCATCTGCCAAGTCGCAACAGAGAGTTCTATCCTCTCCTTTACGCGATCCAGTGTGATGGAATACAGTATTGGAATGCATAGAATGCGATTATGGGAAAAACAAGACGCGTGGGAATGGCGGATTCGACATTGGAAGCATCGAGGAGAACTCCAACACCATCAACCATCCATCCATCTCGAGGCTGCTTTCTCGTGAAATCGAGCTCAATGTATGCGTGTCTTTTCATTAGAATCGACTACCACATACATCGATACTCCATTCCACTTAATCCATCTCACCTCTGACACGTCGTCGTCGTTGACAGAATGCAGGATTCCAACCACCATCCCATCCAAGAGACTGACTTGCCCATCTTCCACTTTCTCCATCTCCCGACGCTCTCCCTCTCTCTCCAACAGCCAACTGAATCTGCACCAGCATCCAAAGGTAGAGGTAGACCATCCAAAGGCGGATCCGACAAGGTCAAAGCTGCAAAGAAGGTCTCTTCTGCTCCAACCAGAGCTCCAGCTCCAAAGAGAGCTGCAAAGACCAAACCAGCTGCTGCAGTCCCAGTAGCAAAGACCATTACTACTGCAAAGGTTACCAAGGCCAAGGCCAAACCAGCTGTCAAGAAGGCTGCTCCAGCTGCCAAAGCAAAGTCTACCACTTCAAAGGCTGCTACTACCACCAAGGCCAAAGCTGCTGCCAAACCAGCTGCTAAGAAGGTTAAATCTTCAACTTCAAAAGCTGCTACTACTACCAAAGCAAAGGCTAAACCTGTCGCCAAGAAGGCTGCTGCTACTACCAAGAAGCCAGCTGCTAAGAAGGCCGCTGCTCCCAAGAAGACAGCTGCTCCAAAGAAGGCTGCTCCAAAGGCTGCTGCTAGTAAAGCTAGAGGTAGACCAAAGAAGGCTTAGAAAGGTTTATAGAGATTTTTGGTTGATTTTCATTGGTTGGCAAATGATGGTGGTTTATTAGTTACCTTTAGATACCCAAAGAATTAAGGTTTTGGTTTAATTCTTCAAACATTTAAAAGACTAATATCCAAATCAACTTTATTGACTCTCTAAAGGTTTCTTTTGCTATTCGGAATATGGAAAATCGGTTTATCCCCTTTCTCTTTCTCTTCACAAATTAAGCAAATTTTCCCACATGTTATGTTCTCTAAGCTCTCTGTTTCTCTTTGTCTCTTTCTCTCTCTATTTAGCTCCAGTCCTATGTTTCTTGCTTCTCCTTTTTCCAAATCTCAGGTCTTCTTTTCGAACCTTGTAATTTTCTCTCTCTCTCCTTTTCTTCTTTTCTTCTCTTCTCCCTTGTACTTGACACGCGAAACTCACCTTGTACTCTCCCATTTTAGCTCCAGCGATGATTGCAGGACCAGACATTCCTAGACTTGTTCCAGCTGTTGTTGTTGAAACTATCAAATCACAGGCTGAAATGCGAGATAGCCAAGACGAAAGAGGAACGAATGAGGAGAAAGAGAGGTTGGAAGAAGAGAAAATGGAAATGGAATGATCAGAAGACGCGTCAAAGGTAGATCTTCAAAAAGTTCTCCAATCAGATCCAGTAACTTCATTTGATTTCCCTCTTAGAAAAAGGGCCGAAAGAATCGTAGTCTTGAGATCCAAGACGAATGAGCGTCACCGCTCCAACCTCCCTCGAGAATGAGTCGGATTCAGCATTTACCTCCTCCAATGTTCCTATTGGTAACTCAGAGCTACTCACTACCGAGAAGAGCTGCATTTCCTGCAAATGTGTAACCGTTTGCAACGCCTGCTCGAGCGAGGAGCGTGGGATAATAGTAGATCGAGAGTATCTTCACGTCAGACATAACAGTTCGAAGACGAAAAGGAAATGTTCTGAAATGACTCACCGATTGATGGTAATCCACTAGCTCTGATGTGACCCATCAAGGCGAAAGAAGGAGTCTTGAGACCAGCAACTTCAGTCGTAACATCGACCTGAGAGGCAAACACAGAAAGAACGCGAGTGGACGATCAGCTGCAGTCTTCCTTCTTTATTCTTCTCGAATGTTTACTCACATCACCAGGTCGACCACCACCACCTTGAGCATAGAGAACCAACGGACACCTAGCATCGATGACGTTTTTGAACAGTCTATCCAACTTGAGATGATGGAAATAACCTTGTGTTCCAGCCAAGACGAGGTAATCGTAAATGCAAAGTCCAACTTTACCTGGATTACTAGAATCTTGACTTCCTTTGAGAATATCTTTGTTAATCGATCCAAATCCGCAGATCACTCCATCGCCACTCGTGGTTTCTCTAAGTCTTTGATCATCGATTCTAGACCTTTGAGCAGCCAAAGCGAGGTCTCCGAACTCGATGAAACCATTCTCAACGTCGTCTACTAATAGTTTGAGATTCTCTCTGGCAGTTAAATGACCTTTGGAATGTAGTTTCGCTACGGCTTGCTTTCTGAACTCATCGGTCAGATAGGATTTCGATCTTTGCAAGTCTGCTAATTCAGGTCTGATCTCTTCCAAGTCAATGGTTCGTTCACTTTCGGATTCTTTAGTTTCGGAACTTGAATTTGAGCTAGAGGTTGAGTTTGGTTGATAGTAATACAAGATAGAGCCAGCATTGCCAAATTGACCAGGTTTCAACAGAACTTTTTCAATCGTACCAGATTCTTCTTCAGCTCTTAAGACGTGTTCCATTTTCATAGCTTCGATGATTCCCACCTCTTGACTTTTACTGAAAGTATCACCTTCTGAAAGAGAGGAAGTCAGAACGGCCGCCATTGGAAGATGGAAAGCTTTCGAAGTCTCAGTAGGCTTTTCGACTTTCTGCTCGTCGTCGTCAGCTTCTTGAGTCGACTCAGATCCATCTCTCTTCGACTTGATTTCTTCAATGTTCTTTGAAGTTTCCAGTAGTCTCGAGAAGTTCTCCAAAACGTAATTCGTATGAACACCATCGTTTGAAATCACATTTTGATCTTGAGCTAAAGCTTGTAGTAAACTTAGGTTCGTCTTGAAGCCTTGAATTCGAACATCTTCTAAAGTCTTGTTTGCCACTTTCAGACAAGTTCCATAATCTGAAGAAGTAAAGATGATCTTTGCCAACAAGGAATCGAAAGCAGGATTTGAGGAGTAATGGACTTTTCTCGAACCTGACAAAAATGGTGCGTGAGCTGCTGTGTCGATTCTGATTCCATGCCCTTGAGGAACGTAGAACTCCTTCAGTTGACCAGCTTCAGAACTTGTCGATCCATCTTTCGAGTAAGACTCAGCATTCAATCGGAATTGGACCGAGGTGAAGATTGGAAATTGAGGTGGACTTGAAAGACCTAGGTCTGAGAGTTTCGCTCCTAAAGCTATTTGAAGTTGAAGATTGACTAGATCGAGACCAGTTACTTGCTCAGTGCTAGAAGAAGAGGGGAAAAAACAAGGAGATCAGTTGGAGGAATCACCTTCGAGAGACACTATTCAAGGGCTTCATTCGAGTTCTTCAACTCACATTGTATGCTCAACCTGGCAGTAAGAAGGCAGCCGAGAGTGAGAACAGAAAAAGGGAGAACGGAAGAGATGTCAAAATAAATTCTGAATTAGATTACGAGTTCAAAAGACTTCAAGTACTCACCTGAATTCTGGGATTGATCTCCATGAAGTAAAACTCATTCCCTTTGACCAGAAATTCAACAGTAGCCAAAGACTTCAACCCGACTTTCCTGCCCATTCTCAGAGCAGCATCGATCATCTTGGATCTCAGTCCCATATCAAGACTTGGAGAAGGACTGATTTCCACTAATTTCTGATGATTTCGTTGGAGAGAACATTCTCTCTCGAACAAATGTTGAACATTCTGACCATCTCCAATCAATTGAACCTCGACATGTCTTGCATTCTCCAAGAATAGTTCCAAGTAGATCCTTTCGTCTCCAAAAGCACCTTTTGCTTCTCTTGAAGCCTGCTTGAAGATCTCGTTCAATTCGGAAAGAGGTTGAGAAGAGTTCAAGACTCTCATTCCTTTTCCTCCACCTCCAGAAACAGCCTTCAACAAGATCTTGCTATTTGGAGGTTGAGATTTGAAGAAGTCTTGAAATTCTGAAGTCGAAGAAATTGGTTGAGTTCCGGGTAAGAGTGAAACTTTCAAAGATTTAGCAAGATCTCTTGCTTTGGTCTTCTCCCCTAAGATCTTCAATTGCTCAGGGGTGGGACCTATCCAAACCATTCCATTTTCGATGACTTTTCTTGCGAATTGAGCGTTCTCGCTCAATAAGCCATAACCTGGATGAACGCCGAAGACTTGGTTTTGCTTAGCCACAGAGATTAGACTATCGATGTTCAGGTATTGAGATGGACCTTCTCCTGGTAAAGTGATTGAGTGAGATGCAGACTTGACATGTAGAGCGTTTGCTTCAGATGGAGTGTGGATCGAGAGAGTCTCGAATGAAGTTGTCGTTGATGGCTTGTGGAGAGATGGCACTGGAAAGAGAGAAGCTGAATGAATGATCCTCAGAGCTATCTCTGATCGATTGGCTATCATCAACTTTAGAGCTGGATGAATAGTGAAAAGTATGATTCAGAATTACGAGGTCAGCAGAGGGAGCGAGGCGAAGGGAACAAGAGCTGAACAAGAAGATAAAGATTAGAAGAACTGAAGATGCTCTCGCTCTCTTCTCTCTGCTCGCTGTTTTGAATGAGCCTGAGCTACTTTGATACATCTTGGTGAAATGTTTCTAAGTAGATGAGTTCCACTCTTCTTTCTGGAGAGAGAGAGAGAGGTTTGTCCTAGCCCTTCCTTCTGTCTTCCCCACATCACTATTCGAACTGGAAGCTGCTTAGATGTCCGCCTCTTTCATTGGACCCCTTCGGATTTGTACTCACTGTTGGTAGCATCGTTATTTCCCATCTTTTCGGAGTCCAGTTGTGTCTGCAGAAGCAACCTTGAGTTGCCTTCTTTGCCGGTGATGGTTTTGATAGCAAGAGTTGAGAAGGACCAAAAATCTTCTGTCTCGATCAAGAACAAAATTTGGAGATCTATCTTCCAACGAATCATTCACCTGTAACTACAAAGTTGTATTATACTGATAGCTATGCATCTGTTCTATGATTCCAGTCGCTCTTAAAAGCGATGGCAATTTGGCAACAGAGAGTGGTCAACAGAGCAAGTCGTTTATTTTCATTTCATCCTATTTATGACGTTTCGAAAACAAACAAGTCGTGTTTAATTGAGTCTTTAGGTTATAGCAGAGAAGAGAAAACTAATCAAAAAGGGGAAGGAGGGGAAAGGGAAGATGGTGACTTTAAAAGAAAGCTTAGAAGACGATCACAACAACAAGACAAGAGGGATGACAAAGAAGCGCTTTTTTTGTGGGAAGAGAGAGTTCGAAGAGAAGGGAAAGGTTGGTATTATACTGAGGATGAGCAAGAAAAAGAGAGGATTACGAGACCTAAAGAAAAAAGAGAGAAAGGAAGAAAAAGGGAAGGGGGAGGTAAAGGAGAAAAAGTTCTTCAAGATTCATTTTGGTTTAATCGGAACGTGAAAATAACGAGTTCGTTGAAAAGTAGAAAGGAAGTTAAAAAGTTGAGAACTTGGGAACTTGAGGAAGAGAGTGGAAGGTGGAATTTTCAGAATTCATTCGATCGTTTTGAGGACTTTGATCTTCTTTGGTGACGTTGGACTTCGAAAGAGGAACTTGAGTGATTCTGTTTCATCTATATTGGATTCATTCCCATGAGCTTGCAGAAGTTCAATCGTTGCACCTTGACGTGTTTCATTGCTTCGATTTGATTCAACCTCCATTTTCCGATCTTTCCAAGCTTCAATCTCATTCCCACAACTCCAGAATCATTCCTACACCTAAACCTCTTTTCCAACTTCAGACCGAGCGAGTTTATTCGTCTTGCTTAGGTTCAGCAGCAGAAGACGAAGTAGCTGGAGCTTCTTGAGACTTCTCTTCACCAGTTCCATTTGAACCGGCAGCCGAATCATTGACTGCAGCAGCGTCATTCTTTGGAGAAGGAGCCTTGTCTTGAGATGGAGCTTCTTGAGCCATGGAAAGATCACCAACTTTGGATTCATCCCCGCCGTTGGAAGACAAGACGTTTGACCACTTGTTGACCAAAGCTTCGGCTCTCTTTCTGAAGTGGAACTCTTCATCTCTTGGAATGGTTCCTGGAAGAGTGACGATTCTCTTCATGACTTTACCAATCTTTGAGAGACGGAGTTGTTCGACTGTCATTGAGTAACCTTCGACTGTCTTGAAAACAGCATCGTTAGCTTCCATGTCCTGTCGAAACGAGAGAAGCAAGACAGAAGGGGGAAATGAGCAAAGGCTATTGAAGGATCAAGATTGGAATCCGGCTGATTATCTTTAATCTTTAGTAAAGGAATATCCGAACTCACCTCAGCTTTCAAAGTTCCATCCTTACCCAAAAAGGCACGTTGGAGTTTGTGACGCCAGTTCTTGACCTTGATGGCTTCTGGATCAAGAGCTGAGGAAAGAGAATGGAGAGAAGGATTGGACACAGGTGAAGAAGAGGTAGATGAGTAACCTAGACTGGGCAGAGTGTAGAGATGCATGCTTTCGAGAAGTTTCAAGGAAGAGAATCCAGCAGATGGCTCCTTGAAGCGCGAAGACATCAAGGTAGGATACCTTGCTATTCTCTAGGCACCCAGAATCAAAAGTCGAAGGGCATATATTCAACTTTGAGCTGAGAGTTGAGATGCTTGACGTGGATTTCAAGCGACTTTGATCCTCTTCGACTCTCTTGCGTCTTGAACTTGAGCGGTATGTGTAGACAAGAAACTCACATTCACCATCATCATCGTCATCGCCAGCTGCAGCCTTGCTAGAGCTGGCTGGTTTGTCTGTCTTCTGCTTCTGCTCGTTTGAGGAAGCGAGATAGGCGAGTTGAGATCGAGAGACGTGATGGATTCGCGTTTTGAGAAGGATGAGAATTCGAGGATAGTAGGAAAGAAGGAGTAGAAGAAATGAAGAGAACAACAAGGTCAGAAAGTGCTCAGATGGGAGTCGGATGTCTGTCGCCCCAAATTGAGTGGGTCTGATTTCCCCAAGCTTCTCTACCTCTCATCTCGAAGAGCTAATCCCGAACTTTCCTCTCATCTTCTTCCACTTAGTTTCTCGTCACCACGAACTCACCTTTGCAGAAGCAGTAGAATCCTTTGATTTCTTTTCGCTCTTCTTTCCTTCACCTTTAGTCTGACCATTTGCCTTAGCATCACCATCTTCTCTCTTTCTCTTCTTTCCATCCGAAGTCTTTGATTCCTTTTCCTTTTTGGCAGATTTCTTCTTTGGAGCTGGAGCAGCTTCTTCGTCTTCTTCCAATTCATCTTCATCTTCAGCAGCCAAGTTTGCTTGTCTGACGTTTTCATCGGTTTCCTTCAACCAAGACTTGTGATCCTTGCAAGTCTCGTAGGCAGAGTATAGTGAGTTTGCAGTCTTGGTTTTGGATTTAGATGAACCCGCCAAGAATTTGTCAATCGTTGCATTGTCCAATGGAACGAGATCGCTCTTCTTTGCAAAGGCGCTGCGAGAAGGAATGGGCATGGAAAAAGAGGAAGGCAAGCGAGGATCGTGAGCGAGAGCGGAAGTAGAAAGATGCAAAGCGAGAATGCGATGAATGGAAGAACTGTTTCCCTTTGATTGAATCAAACTACTTACTAATCAGCAGTTGGAAGATACCTAATAACGAAAGGTTTACCTTTTGGTTGACTCTTTATGACAGCGTCTGGAATGTGAGGCTTCTCAACCACCTGTGGATCGACGCGATGGCAGAGACGAGTGAGGAGATGGATAGAGTGGATTGGGATGTTAATAAGACTTGAATCGGATAGAGAAAAGGCAGAAGATCACAGGTAAACCGACTGGATGGGATTGCCAATCAGTTTCTACTCACACAGCCAGGCCATGGAGAATATCCTGAAATCTTTGCCAGAACCAAAGAACCATGCTCACTGTTGAAACAAGGGATGAGTAGGGATGATTAACAATCATTTACTACGAGGCATACATTCCAATCACGATTGAATTCCATCTCTAATCTCATTGTCAATCCGACGCGTGAGGAAGGCAGAGAGAGAGCAGAGAGAATGATGGATGCAATGCGATCTGTCTATATGACTTACTAGGTTACGTTTGGATCATCTTTGGGTGCTGCTGCTTTGCTCTTTGAACCGCCTGCCATTGTTGATTGATGAAGTTGATGGGATGAGTGCGAGTGGATGGGAAGGAAGAAGGAAATCGAATTCAGAGCCTGGACCAATTTGGGTATAAAAGAGAGCAATCCTCTTCTTCACTTCTTTTCCACTTTCCCTAAAGTCAAAATAAAGGAAAAGAGGTTTAAATCACGGCCAGAACCATCTAGAACCAGAATCGGAATCGTTCGAAGCCTCACGATTAGAAAGGGAGTTGCTTCCATCGCTTCAACGCTCGATTCCTCAGCTTTTGGATTCAACTCGATCGCCAATCCTTCTGGTCTGCTCCTCCACCTATTTCATCCTACTCTTCTTAAGTGATGAGTAATCGTGCTGTCGTGAGTGTCGACCGAGGAAAGGACAGAAAGAAAGAGATAGAGATCTCCTTTGCTTGGACCTTGTTAATCCTCAAGCTATCTCCTAATCTTTCATCATCTCCTCTCTACTCAATCTCAGTCCTCGACCTATCGTGCTATCATCGATGATGTAATCGCAAACGTTCGTCAGGACTTCGAGGATATGGGAATTGAGAATGAGGTACTGGTCGAATTGCAAAGAGTGAGTATTATCGAAAGAGGAGTAGTGGCCGTTGCGCAGTATGCCTTCCTTTGAGGGACTTGGGTTGCTTATCTGCTGGAGCGATTCTTAAAAAGGGCACTTAACATGCCAAAAGTGATCAGAGAACGAGAGATTTTGCGAGGTTGAAGTGGATGGAGAAGTTGAACATTATCCTTCCTCTATCTAAATTACCTTCCTCTTCCCTCCTCGTCTCATTCGCACTCTTTTCAGTCTTGGGAGGCAAAGACCGTAACATCAGGAGTGGCAGATTTTGAAGGAGCTCCACCAGGGACCTCAGCGGAAGAGATCAGAGCAGCTCGTAAAGCAAGTCGAGAAGAAGCTGCAGCTTTGAAATTGGCTGAAGAAGCAAAGAACAATCCAAAACCAGAAGCAGAGTCATCGAATAAGAAACCAAAGACGAGTGGTACTAGCAAATCAGATTCAGCAACATCTTCAAATGCAAATGGTGGCGGAGAGAACTTAGGACCTGGTTTCATCAATCCTTCGAATTTATTGAACAATGCTACTGGTTCCTCTTCTGCAATTGATGGCAATTCCAACTCAAATAGTATTTCTAGTTTGCTGAATAATGACAATAATGGTGCTGAGACTAGTGCAGCTGGTGCTGCTGAAAAAGACGGAAATGGGAATGGAGCTGGAGAGAAGAGAAAGAGAGAAGAAAACAATCAATCGGATGAGATTGGCAGTGATTTAGATGATGACGATGATGAAGGAGAGGAGAATCTTGCAGATGTCGAAGGGGAAGATATCGGATTGTGTCTGTACGATAAGGTGAGTTCTAGGTTCGAGTTTTCGGAGATGTCTCGAACAAATGTATGCGCTGAGAAACTAGCTTCTAAATTCGCCTCTTTCTTTGGTTCTCTTTTATCTTTCATTCTCGCTTGTATCTTTGCAGGTTCAAAGAGTCAAGAACAAGTGGAAATGTGTTTTGAGAGATGGAATCGCTTCAGTCGATGGAAGAGATTACCTTTTTTCAAAATGCAACGGAGAATTCGAATGGTAGACCTTCGTACTTCTTTTCCTCGTTTCTTTTCCTCTTCTGTCTAATGCCTCCGAAGGCGCATCACTCAAAAGGCTCAAGACTCCTGGCTAGGCAGAGAAGAGAGCCTTGTTGGAAGGTCGAAATCCGAGTCTCTCTGCCTTTCTTTCTCTAATTCCTTCGCTCTTGATACACTGTCCGAATCCCCCATTCTCTATCAAGTACCACAATCGCATCTTCATTTCTGCTTCCGAATTGTTCATTTCACTTCTGTCCATTACTCTTTTGAAAAGCACTACAAAACGAATAAAACTTGTATCATAGAATCTATCTTGGCTGATCGAGTCCTGTGATTTCGAGCTCCTGTCTTTCCGACTCACTGATAAATCAAGCCTGGTTTTAACTTTTTGAGACTTTGAGCAAGAGCAGAGAGCGGACAAGGGAGCGAGAAACTCAAAGAGAAAATTTGCTCGCAGAACTTGTTCGTCCTTTACCACTCTCACTATTGAAACGACTTTCTCATTGCACGATGCCAGCTTGTAGAAGAGGTGGCAACGGTGAGTAGCACCATCAAATCAACTCTAAGCTTTGAGAAAGGACACAAATGTTATAGGATTCATAGAATCTTCACTGATTACTCATCCAATTTCTGACTGGCCAACGTCTCATTGACTCATTCGCAAACAGAGATACTCTGCCTCAAGCTCTTTTCGCCATATCCAACTGCAGGCCCTCAAGATAATCAGATCTTTGAGTCACGTCAAATAGTGATAGCGCCTTATATGGGGAGACGGTCTCAACAATTCGAACCTCCCCTCATGATGAGTTGCAGCTCAGCCTGAAGCCCCTTGGATTCTTTCTAGAGAGACATAGACGAGCTTCATATTGGGCTTTCTCAGCTCTTTTGTGTATCGATCATAGAGTGGTGGAAGATATGTTCGTGGATTGGGTAAAAGAGCGGAAGGAACGAACAGGACGGAATCCAAGCTGGAACTTCAAAAGCATTCACCCGGTCCCTCGACAGACCATATCGGTTGGTTTCTTCGCTTATCCAGAGAATCAAGTTGGAGAAAAGCTCTTCAGAGTAAGTAGGACTGATCGTTCAGTTTGGATTGAAGTTCTTCGCTTTTCGTTTGCGTGGGCTGATTCTTACCTCTTAATCATCTCTCGTTCTGTTCTCTCTGAATTCGGAACCCCTAGCCCCAATTGATATCAGTTCTGGCGGTCCAGTTGATCGATCAGTACTCAGGAGGGTCTGGAGTCAAACCTACCATGGAAATCTCTCATCAATCTTATTCACGTCAACCGCTGCACTTTAGAGGTCATCCTTTCTTTGGCCATGGTTATCCTACACCAAAAGTCCCATCAAATCGCTCTTCATTCCATCATCACTCTTCAACCTCGCGCAGATCAATCGCCCAGAGCTCAGGTAGCAAAGATGACAGAGACCGTCACAAAAAGAGAGAGGCCTCATCTACTCTTCCCTCTATTGATATTAGAGAAACGAAGAAAGGAACGACAGAAAGTTTCTCGAGCTTTCCATCTAGAGTGGGAGATTCCGAATGGGAAAATCTGGATCTGCAGGTGGACGAAGCTGAACTTCAAGTTTCTCGAGCTTTCCATCTAGAGTGGGAGATTCCGAATGGGAAAATCTGGATCTGCAGGTGGACGAAGCTGAACTTCAGTACTTGATACAAGAACTCGAAATGAAGGAGAGAAGGCTGAAAAGTCTCAGAGAGCAGATTAAGCGACTCGAATACGAAATTTGAAGTGAGTGTTCGAAGTTTCCCAGATCTGACGGTGATGACGTCTAGAACTTTGTCGTCAAGGGCGGTCATTCGATGTCGAGAGATCTTTTGAGCTTGGTAGTTGACAAAGTTTCCTTCTTTCTCCCCATTACACTCTTAGTAGCTCTCTTCTTCTATGCTATGAATGATCTCCATCGTAGGGTCAATTTTCAGCAAAATAGGCGATCCTTTCGATCTCGAGACGGAATGTTCAGATTCCCGTGACCTCGTTTCTTTCCTCCAATGATCGAGTTGTATATATTAAATTCAAGTCACACTGTATTTCACAATGTATTTTTCCTCATCTTAAGAAATCCATCGTATGAATCTCGTCTACACAACACTCAACCTTTTGAAAATCAGAATGGTCGCTTTCCAACCAAATTCTCGACGCGTTTATCCGTCGTCCTACAAATTACAATGCTTGGGAGAGAACGGTCAGAGAAAGAGTACCTCAAAAGAAGGTTCAATCATTACAAAGCTCTTCGAAGTGAAAACTCCAGGAATCAAAAAGAGGGAAGGTGACTCTGATGATCTGATCCAAAGACGTTGGCTCTGCAGAAGCTCTTCTCTCACTTTCGTTATTACGTCGAGTAGTAAACATTCATGCATGATTGTTTTCTTCATGTTGAGCCATGTTTCCGTCTAGAGCTTGAATCTCGCAGTAGATCAAGAGCAACAGTCTTCTCTCGGACAAACAAAGAAACCTGTTAAAATTTAGTGAGTAAACAAAGATCTGGCAGCTGTATTACAACTTCTCTTCAATTAAGATCCAAATTCTCCAACCTTCGACGCCTCCATCTTTTGATCCCGAAACTTCTGCATAGCCAATTCTACTTCATTTCGAATGCTGTTACGCATTTCAAGAGTGAGTTTGCATTCTTCACCGAAAGAAATCCATTCCAAGTCCATGGGCACTTGCTTTGGTGATGACAATAGATCCTTAAGGCTACCTTTGCCGGCATGCCTTCTTGCGCCTATACCTTGAACAAATTCTCTAGGGATATCCTCTCCACTTTGAAAGAACCTGGTACTTGATTGAGATCTTACTAGCTTTGCAACTTCCACATTTGAGGGATAAGATACTTCCAGTCCTCCGACGACGAGACTACCTGCTCCAAGAGGTAGAAGAGGCTTTGACTCCAGAGCTTCAGGTAACCTGACATTCTTTGGCCTTTGAGACTTGCTAAGCAGAGATTCTTCTAGATAAAAGAGTGAACTTGCAAAGATCAGAGGGCCAATCTTCAGCAAAGCTTTCTGACCCTCGCTTATGTCTGCACTTCTGGCTTCTCGCAACTCATGAGATCCGGCCAGGAATAGCACCGAAAGGATAGAGGTCCCAGAAGTTCCAAGCTCCTCGAAGCCTTTTGCAGATTTGGCGAGGTCTGTTTGACTGCAAGGGAACGAGCCAGGAGTGAGGCAATTAGAACCTATCTTTCTTTCAACCACCTGCGAGAGAGATTTCTCAAAGACTTACAAGAAGAGAAGAATGCTAAAAATTGACCCGCAGCAGTGAACAAGCGTAGCTAGCCAGCGAGCAGACACTTCGCTGTGACGGAACTTTGGTTTGAAGCCTGGGTCAGTGGCCATTGCTGCTTAGAGAGAAAGCCAACAGAGAGAACAGGAGGTGAGTATATACAATAGACGAGAAATCTAGGATCTCTCTGGCTCTCGGTTGCAGACTGACCTCTTCCTGCAGTGATCACAGCCACTCTACCACGCAGATATAGAATCAACAGTTCTAGCAGCTCTCCCTGGTTCATGAGCTCACGGCTGTTCTCTCCAACTGCGATAGAATCCTCTTCACTTGAGCAAACCCATCGCTGTCCATCATTTCCAGCTTCGTAGAAACATCCATGGAAGCCTCTGTTGAAGAAGGCATACGTGGCGTATCTAGACTTTTCAGAAGAGATACGGTTGCGTCCTGAGTTGGCAAGAACGAGAATCGGAAAGGAGCGAAGAGGTCAATTCACAGAATTCGCAGAGAAGGCGAGTAAAGAAGCAAACAGCAGGACTCACCGCACGGCCTCTTGGGCCTAATTGGCAGAATTGAGAGAATAGCTGTAGAACATTTTCGATAGGTGCCTTCTTCAAGGACTTCGACTGGTGGTTGAGCCCAACTTCCGCTTCTGCCAGCCCTCTGGCTTCACGCTTGAGCTCTTCTTCTCTTCCACCTCCCCTTGTCTCTCCCAACGAAGACGTCACTATCAACTCATCATTGTCGTCGCTTTCTTCTTCACTGTCATCGCTGAGTTCGCAGCTCAAATCTCTGCTCTCCCTTTCATTCACATCCAATTTTTCAATCACCAATTCATGCTTTCTCTTTCTCGAACTTCCACCTTTCCCCTTCCCATGCTTTATAGCTGCTCGTTTCACCGCAGCTGCCTTCTCTGGCTGATTTGTAGAGCTTCCGAGTTTTTTCCGTTCAGACTTCTTCACGAGATTTCTAGAGCTTCTCCTCGCAGGCTCAAGTTCTAGCTTCTTGAGGATTGGGAAGTCCACTTGAACCTGTGCTTTCGCTTGAACAGGAAGATCTTTATATTGAGTGAGAAAGGGGTGTGAAGAGGCCAAAGGAGATGGAAGCTTGAGGCTGAGGTAACCCTGGGCAATAGCGTTCAAGATACTTGAAGCTTCTTCGAAGGTGTAGTCTCGGGAAAGAAGCTCTTCAAATGCTTTGACGGTATCGAGAACACCTCTAGCAAAGACGATGACTTCATCAGATGCTCTAGGGCGATTACCAGCTTGAGTCGTGTCAACCATTTTTGCCACTCCAGGGAAATCTGGAGTGAGAGGAGAGACAACAGAGGTAGTGAATCAATGAAGATGCTGAGATGAGAGCGGACGGAGTGGTCTCATTCACGAATAAGGAGGACTAAAGCCCAAATGAGTCCAAGACCTAGTTTTCGCTCCAATTCCAACGATAGCCTTTTTAGGCGACCTCGTCTTCTTCTACAGTGACTTTGAACTCTTCCGCCTCTTCCCCATTCTACTCAATCTGGCCAACCCCACTCAATCGACGAATTCTAATCCTTCGACCGGCGCCTGTCCCTTTGTGCTCACTTTATTATTTGATCTGTCGGTCGACTATGAGCTCTGGAAAATAAAAGATGAGAAAAGAGAGAAAGGAGAGGATAAGTGAAGGTATAAGTTGATAAGCTGAATATGCACTCAGTACTCACTCACAAAAAGGTGCGATGCTGGAGTCAGAGAATGATAGAAGTTTCGAGAAATGAAACGTGACAATAAAATCAGAAGGTAGCTGCTTATGATGGTTGGCAATTGCGTGTTTTGGAAGTAGTTGGTAGAAGTGCAAGAAGGGATCTCAATTCGATCGCGATTGAGAGTCTGAGAGAACCTGGCCAAAGACATTCCTTCCCGTTCACTGATCATTGCATCAATAAACTTCCCAAAAGTCATAGAAGAACATTCTACAATAAGTTTCATCAATTCAAGAACCCCAACAAATCAGATTCCGTTCAAACAATTAAGTTTGGTATGATCTCCCACTCAACCTGTTGACGCGATTATCTCAGATGCTTTTCAGAGAGGTCGATTAGAAAGAACAGCGGTTAAAAAAGCGAATTCTGATCATGAGAAAACTTTGCGAAGATGATGAACTCAGAAAAGGAAATGAAGAGAAGAGGAGACCTCGATTCAAGAGACCTCGGCTCTCTCTCGAGAGATCTTCTCTGTTGCAAGACCGCCCGTATCAATACGTTGGCTACAACCTAATCTAGAATTTAAGCTCTAGAATAAATCAAGAACAATCATCCAAGTCTATCAAGAACAAACATTCAAGTCTATCTCGAACCTTTCA
Organism: Hemileia vastatrix; assembly: GCA_030280995.1. Lineage (NCBI taxonomy): Eukaryota > Fungi > Basidiomycota > Pucciniomycetes > Pucciniales > Zaghouaniaceae > Hemileia > Hemileia vastatrix. Next base: position 118,413 of record JASXTE010000046.1, read on the forward strand.
ATGCAACTTTCAACTTTCAATTTCTGGGCCACAATCTTTACAGCATTCTTTCAAACGCATCTTACTTCTCCCTTTCCGAAACCCATCTCTTGAGATCCCTCTTCCAGTCTGATTTGTCCATCTACCACCTTATCTTGCTAAGATTTCCTTGAATTCTCGACTTTTCGATCTTTAATCCTTTATTCTTCCATTGGTACTACCGCATCTCCTTCAGTTGCTCCTCCACCAGGAGCGTCTGTACCATCACCAGGTGTTGCACCAGTTGGAGCTGTCCCTGGAGTTGGACGTGGATCGAGACTGAGAGCAAGAAAGAAAAAAGACAGAGAGAGAGAGAAGTGATCGAGGTTAGATGAGGGAGAGCTCTTGGTTCAGTTTCAACGCAGCTCTTGTCTTCGAGAAAAGAGACTTGATAGATTTCCAGTTGAGCAGAAGAGCTGTTTCGACGAAGATTAGTTTGCTAGAAATCGAGTTCGAAGAGGGAGAAAAAAGATCCCTTTGGTCTTGTCTCTCTTTCCCCTCTTCCCTCGACTCCTTTTGCAAGACCTCCTGATTCGATCACAAAGCCAATTAACCCTCTGAGAAGTTCAATTGAAGGATTTCTCTTGAGAATGCCCCTGACATCTATCTAGAAGTGTTCGAAATCTTATCTCTAATTGCTCCACGTAATCCGATCACTTTGGTCTTCTCCCTACCCTTTCCAACGCTCCTCTCTGCTTTTAGATCCGAAGGACTCACCTTTCCAGCCACTGAGCCAACTGTTCTCCCTCAAAGATTTTGAATTTCTCTGCGTTCCTACTGGTTGGGGAAGAGGCGTCTGCATCTGCTCCTGGACCTACGATTGAGATTGATAGAGTGTGTTGTTCGAGCTGGAAATGGAATAGAATAATGAGGTATCAAAAAGGAATATTCAGTCAGTTTGTTAAAGGATAAAACTCAATTGATAGCTAGGATCATCTATCTATCTCGTCTAATCTGAGGTTCTACTCCCTCTCCCTCTATCTTACTCACATCTTTACTCTGCTGTAAAGTTTCTCTCAAAGCATAAAGACCATGTTTTACCAATTCGTCCTTACTAGCATCTGCAAATTTCTCGAAATTCCTCTCTAAATAAGTTTTAGCAGATTGACTTCTAGCTCCCAAAGCCATAGCGTAATATTCCAAACAATTTCCAGTAGGAGAGAATTGAAACAAATGAGGACCAGTATTATCGACTCCAGCTACCAAGAAACCAACTCCATAAGGTCTTTTACCGTATTGCATGGTATTCAACTGAGCTCTGTCTGCCAAAGAAGAGATGATTCTAGATAAAGGTAAAGGACGAGAATACAACATTCTGGAATTCAAAGCCAATTGTCTCATGTAATTGGATAAGACTCTTGCGTCTGAAGTTAGACCTGCATAAGAGATTCCAATATGATTGTCTATTCTAGTCATCTTTTCTTGATAGGAAGCCAATTCTGATGGAGCTCTCTTTAAGGCTACTAGGACTACGTGGGTACTTGATCGTAGACCTACAACCGCTGATCCTTGCTTTACTGCTTCTTGAGCATATTCTACTTGGTGAAGTCTGCCTTGAGGTGAAAAGACTGTATTGTCTGAATCATATGTGTTTCTGAACATCTTGGAGAATAGAGGATAGAAGTAGAGGATGATTAGGATGAGGTGGACAAGATCGAGCAGCAAGCTTCATCCTTCTTGCCAATCACTCACTCAGCTATTCACAAAAATGAGCTTCTGTACTCTGATTAACATCTAATCTCATCCAAAGAGAACAATTCTAGACTTTCAATTGAACAAATCAGGCCAAACCATCGCATCTCCAATTCCATTCAAGATGGTCGAGGCCAGCAATCCTCAATCGAGATCCAATTCCTCATCCGTCAGTCCAGTCAAGAAGCAAAGATCCGATCAACCAGAACAAGATGCGCCTAAATCACTCTTGACCAGAATGGGAGGTCCATCAAGTGACAAGGCAGGTGTGGGAAAGTCTGGAAGGAGTAGAGATGAAATCAATAGAATCATTTATCAATGTAGTAAGAATGGCAAATTCGGTCAGAATGAAAAGTTAAAGGATCAACAAACTACAGCTAAGATTGAGGAATCTAAATCTAGATTGGAGAAAATGTTGGAAGTTGTACCTAGAGATAGCAAAGAATGGGAAAAGAGAAGGCTAGAGATTGATAACAAGGTGAGTAGACAGTCGTGTGGCAATGCTCTCAAGATGGTTCATACATTCGAGTTGGTTGAGCTTCAATCTCATGAAATGTGCTATAGCTCGAAGCTCGGAATTTGAACTTTCTCTTGAGCAGAGAGGTGCTTGTTCTCTTTTGCTTTCCCCCTACCTGTCAATCTCACACGCTTCTGTTTCCCTTCTCTTTTACCTTTTAATTCTCAGATCGAGTTTCTAGAAGGTACTAGGATCTTGAATCGCCTCATTTTACACGTAGACATGGATATGGTGAGTCCTCTTTTTTCCCCCTTCGAAAGGTGATACTCTCTCACATCTCTAATCTCTAATTCTTCCATCTTCTCTCTCTCCTCCAGTTCTACGCGGCAGTAGAACTAAAACGTAATCCCAAACTCAAAGGTAAAGCCTTCGGAGTAGGAAAAGGTTTATTAGTCACTGCTTCTTACGAAGCTAGGAATTATGGAGTCTCATCTGGGATGGCAGCTTTCGTTGCTAAAGCTCTATGTCCTCACATTATCTTGGTTCAAAACGATATGAATTCTTACGTAGATGCAAGTGATGAAGTCATGAAGATTTTCAGATCTTGGGATCCTAATCTAGCTCAGGCTAGTTTGGATGAGGCTTATATGGACGTCACTGAAGTTTGTGAGGAGAGAGGAATCGACGTTGAAACTTGTGTGGAAAGAGTGAGTTTCGGAAAGTGGGATAAGAAAGGGTTCTTTCATTGGGATTTTTGTCGTGCTCTTGAATGATTGTGAAGTTTGCTCATCCTTTTCCTTTGACTCTTTCGCGCTCTCTCTCTCTCTCTCTAGATTCGTGAAGAAGTCAAAACCACCACTGGTCTTACTGTTTCGGTTGGGATCGCTCCTAATACAATGTTGGCTAAGATTTGTTCGGATTTCAACAAACCAGATGGACAGTATAGAGTCATGCCCGATAGGAAGACGATTGTCGAATTGTGAGTTGACTTTTGAAAAATAGATGTGACCTTCAAGAGCAGAGATCACAGTGACTGACTCTTCTCTGATCGCCCTTTGCTTCTCCCTTTGCAGCATGTCGAACCTCTCCACTCGTAAAGTACCAGGAATAGGTAGAGTGACTCAAAGAATTCTAGAAGAAGTTCTAAACATCAAGACCTGTGGAGATATCTTCACTTACAGAGTCGAATTGTCTTTGCTCTACTCTAACTCTCTTACTGGTTTCCTAGGTGAATATCTAGGTCTAGGGTCAACAAAGGTAGAACCTGGTAAGAGAGAAGAAAGGAAATCAGTAGGAAGAGAACATACCTTCGGTCCTTGTTCGAATTATGAAAAGTTAAAACTTTACTTAGAAGAATCAGCTGAAAGAGTAGCAAAGGATTTAGAATACCTTCAATTTGATGGTAGAACTTTGACTGTGGTTTTCAAAAGTTCAGATTATAAAAGATTTACCAGAGCTAGAACTTTACAAACTGAAATCAAGAAGAGTGAAGATATCAAAAAGTACAGCTTGAGTATTTTTAATAATGAATTATTGAAGTATCCTCCTGGAAGTAAACCTTTGGAATTGAGATTGATTGGGGTTAGAATCACTGGATTGAGAGATTTAAGCAAAAGGAATGAAATGGGAAATAATGTCAGATCAAGTCCAGGTCCTTTGATGAAAGCTTGGGGTGGATTCAACACCACTGCTGCTTCTTCTTCTTCGACTTCAAACCCTTTGAAGAAGAGATCTAGAGATGAAGACGACAATAAAGCAAGTGGAAGCAAGTCCTCTAGATCTTCACCTTCCCTTTCTAGATCAGGTTCGGATTCTTCTTTTCCAATCAATCTTTGTGATGAAGAAAGTAGTGGAGATGAAATTGAAGGAAAGGGAAAAGGAAAAGGTAGAGCAACCTCGTCTTCTACTTCGCCTCAAAAACAACAGAAGAAATCAAAGAGTTTCAACGATGCTTCGGATTTGACTTTTGAAGAAGAAGAACAAATGAGAATGGCTATTCAAAGAAGTTTGGAAGACATGAGAGAATTAGCTGAATTGGATGGAGAGGGTCTAACTCAAGATTTTGGAATGGGAGAAATGGTTTTGAATGAGGATGATGAAGAAGATGTAGACTTCGAAATGATTGATTCTTTCGATGATAGAGAAGATCTCAGTCAATCTAGGAAAGCTTCAAGATCCAAATCTCCAATCAAACCAACTAGTTCAAAATCAAATCTCGATTCCAAAGCAAATGAAAACAACTCGAACAACAACTCTTCCTCTTCTTCCAATCATATTTGTCCAGTCTGCAATCAACCAATCAAATTATCTCAATCGATTTTGGACAATCCTGAAAAGACTTCTTCTGAAATCAATCGTCATATTGATTTCCACTTCAATTCTGAGAATGGAGCTGCAATTGGAACTGCCAAGGTTCAAGATACTGGAAAGGGAAAGAATAAGAAAGCTCTTGGTCCAATGGACAGATTCGTAAATAAGACAAACGGGAAAGTTTAATCTCGTTCTGTTTTTGCTTCTCTTGTTCTTTCTCAAATTCTTCAAGGTTCTGGTTTCCATCACGATTCTTTCGTTGTCATCCTAGTCAATCTCGGTTTCAAAAATCAATCGACAAGCTCGCACCCATCTTCTTCAAATCAAAATTCCCTTCACAATCAAGAAGCCTTTACGAAGGTTTATGTTCCCTCTTTTGAAGTATTCTTTCCCATCATGCATCACCTGAAAATGACATCGCAGTCTTCTTGTAAAAAGCTGTTCCCCGTTCTTCACTCGAAAAGTTTTACAATTTCATCATTACTCAATCTGTACTTTACTTCACTGTTTCCCTTCATAATGCAATTTCTTCTCGTTTTAATTAAACGCAGCAGCTTGCCCTCGTGTTTTGCCCGAACGTTTCTCGGTCCAAAGATTCAGAACCTCGCATGACTGAATCTCCCCTTTCCATCTTCTCTTTCTAACACTCACTCCTCAATCCAACAAACCAAACAACATCAAATATGTCTTCAGTCTACCAAGAATTCCTGGATAGAGCCATTAAAGAAGGAGTCGCTCCTGGTCTTCAAGCAGTCGTCTTTGACAAGAAAAGTGTCATCTTCAACGGTGTCTCGGGCAATGCAGCCGTTGCTGACGACTCTTCAGGTGCAGTAGCAATGCAGAAAGACACAGCTTTCAATGTATTCAGTTGTTCAAAGGTCAGCAAACAATAGAATGTTTCTCGACAGGGTGCCTGATGATTGGCTCCTTTTACTCACTCTTCTTCGCCTTGAAACTTTTCTAGGTGATCATCTCCATCATCGTCCTTCAAATCCTAGAGAAAGGTCTTTCAAAGACACCTTTTCAGCTCTCGGATCTAGGTAATCATGAGAAGTTGGTATCCGTCCTTCCAGAATTCAAATTGGGAGGCGGCAATATGGTGACCAAAATTCTAGAAGGATTTGGTCCCTTGGGCAAGGATGGCAAAAAAGAGCTTAAAATCAGAGATGCAAAGAAAGGTTGCACTTTGGAGCATCTTTTGACCCACACTTGCGGATTAGTTTATCCTTTCATTGCCTCAAAACAATCGGAATTGTTCAAACCAACCGAAGGCGAACCTCATTTCTATTTCCCATCAAAGTTACCAGGAGACATCGAGGGTTTCTCCACTCCATTGGTTTCTGAGCCAGGTTTAGAATATCATTATGGAGTCTCGGTGAATTGGTTGACTGTTTTTGCTGTCAGAGCGACTGGAAAACCCCTGTTGACCCTGTGTCGAGAGTTAATCTTCAAGCCTTTGGGGATAAAGGACAACGCCATTGACTTTGTCCCCCTGAAGAAGAATGCGGCAATTCATCTCAGAGATGGCAAGCAAGGTTTCATCAAGAAGCCATTTGGGCCTCCTCCAGTCGGAAAGCCAAAGGATCAAAGCTCCGTTCTAGATCGTGTTCGTTCTGCTTTCCAAAAGGGAAAGGCGACGGATAAGGGAGAAGAAGAAGGTAAAAAGGTGGTCAGAAGTGGTCCTTTCATTTGCTCTATGCAATCTTTCAGCAAGATTCTTCAAGCTGTACTCAACCATGATTCGAGATTGTTGAGCAAAGAGACCTGGGAATTAGCGGTCAAAGATCAAACGACCTCCAAGGGGATTAAGATGGAGATTCCTCTCTGGAAAGCTGCCATTCCTCAACTCACTCACGAGTGAGTCAAAGGGAGTGATTATTCTAATTCGGTCTCATGAACAGTAACGACGAGTCTCGTGATGCTGACTTCCTTTGCTTTCATTCGTTTCCACCCGACTTGAACCAGTGTTGACCAGTACTCAGCTCAACAAAAACCTGGCGATTTCGGAGTAAATCTTCTACAAGCTCATGTTTTCAATTCACCTACTATCTCTGGTCTTACTAAAGGAACTCAAGTTTGGGCAGGTGAGTCGAAGCAACACTCTAATCTCAAAGAGAAAGTAGGCAGCTAGCTGTATTTAAGAGATTCGAGCATCTGATTGTCTTCTGCTTCCCTTTCTCACCCTTCCCCTTTCACAGGACTCTCGAACATCTTTTGGTTCGTGGATTCAGATACCGGGGTAGGAGCTGTCATTGGAACTCAAGTCTTGGTAAGTGTTGCGAGACTAAGCAAGAGAGATGTTGACCAATCGAAGCCTGACATCTGATCTTGTTATCTCTCTCTCGTTCGTCAGCCATTCATGGATCCTCAACTGGTTCAATTGCGTGACGAGTGGGAAAAGCTAATTTATTCTCAAATCAAAGCTGCCTAAAGCTACTGTGTTAGATGTCCAGTCTCTGTCCTGTTCGGAACGTTCAATAGACACTCTTTTCCAAAGTCGGTTGTATCGCTCGCACTTGAGATTAAAGCTCTATCGCTATAGAGCACGAACATCTTTTGCGAGAAAAGTATGGATTTGCGACATCTTCAAATACATGCGTGTGATTGCTTTCAAAGGTAAGAGACTTGAGTTCCCCTATTGATTCAGAGTTTGGAGAAGATATTAAGTAATGTCAGTCAATGGAATCAGCTTTCCATTGCTTAAAAAATCTGAACAAAGAACGTCTTTAATCTCTTGTACACACTCACATTCTCAGCGTATCCCAGATTCTCCTCACAGCGTTGCCCACCAAACCTCCTTCAACACTTTGATTTCCACTCAAGTTCTGTCTAACTTTCCTTCCGACGTTAGATTCATTCCCAACTCTAGTCCCCGCACCTCCATTAGAAGTAGTAGATCTCTTCCAAACAAAGAGTAAAGTGATCAAAACTCCAAACATAGTTGAAATTCTATAACCCCAATAAGTCGAAAGGTTCAAACCTAAAAGCCTTAAAGAAAGAATGTTTTGAATCAAAGTCTGATGAGAATTGGAAGAAGAGTTTGTCGTAGGTTTCTTGTTCAAAGATGAAGATGAAGATGGTTGAGATTTGACCAAAGATGAATTTGAAGAAGTTTCGGAAGATTTGGATGGATTCGTCGTTTCTTTACTTAAAGTTGGTTTCGAATTCTTATCATTTCCTTTCTTGATAAAATCGCTAAGTCTTTTTCTTTCATTTGAGAAAGAATTGGAATCTTCATCAGCCGAAGCTTTAGAGACAGAATTCGCCCCTTCTTTCTCCTTCCCTTTACTTTTCGCCTTTTCTCCTTTCGCTAAAGATTGACTCTTTCCATCTCTATTCCTTCTCGTTGGACTTGATCCATCAGATCCAGAACCCGATCCAGAGCCCGAACCAGAATGATCATTCCTCTTCCCTTTCTTTTCAGGACTACTATTAGTATTAGAGATTGATGAAGTGGAAGAATTCTCTGAAGAAGTTGAGGATCTTCTAGATTTCCCATTGATAGTGCTACCATTAACACTACTTTGACTTCTCGTCGAAGAAGAAGCAGTAGAAGATTCTGATGATTTCTTGCCACTTTTCAAAAATTGACCAACTCCATTCAACAATCCATCTCCTTTTGTCTTTTGACTGGCTTCATTGAGACTCTCTTTCTTCTTCAATGATTCCTGAAGTTCCTTTTCTAACAACTCGTCTCTTTTGGATTTCTCTTCTTGATAGGATTTCATTGCAGATAGAGAGGCTTTCCTTTCCCTTTCAGGTCTGGATTCCAATTCCGACTTGGCAGTTGCCAATTTCGAGAGTAGAGCCTTTGGGAAGGTAGCGTGTGAGAGGGGGAAGGGTTGTAAGGCAGGTAAGGGGGAGAATTTGAAGGAAATAGGGAGAGAAAGAGAGCAGAGGTTATTGCAGGGTTGAGCATCGAGGCAAAGACGTGGAATGCAAGATCGCGCTCGCCCTTGTTCAAACCTTTGAGAGTGAGAATTAAAGAAGATTAAGATTCCAGAAATGCTACTGATCGAGTCAAAGCAATGATACTCTACTACCAATGATAGCCTTAATCTCAAGTTCACTTCTTCCCCATCATTACGACTCACCTGATTCTGAGCCTGATCCAATTGAGAATAAGCGACGATTTCGCTAGCATATTCCCATTCTCCAGATCTAACTCCAAGGATATGAAGAGAATAAACCTCTATGACTTTCTCATAAGAAAGTTTAAGATTTTCGTAATCCAATCCATTCCCATTCCCATTCCCAATCTTCTGTTCCCTGATTTCCGAAAGGTTTATAGAAGCGAAAGCAGCCAAGAACCATTCCGAGATCAATCTTGAAGATGAACCAACCTGATCCGAATTGAGCTTGTTATGACTTTCCCTTGATGAATCATCCAATTTGATAGCAGCCAGTATAGCACTTGACAAAACGGAATGATTAAGAGATAAAGCCAAATTCAAAGTGGATGGGTTTGGTCTTAAAGCATCTATGGAGATTGAATCTATATGTGAACCATTTGACAGGGTTAAACACTCCTTCCAAAAGGATTGAATGAATAAAGATTGATTCAAATTGAAGATGGTTAGTAATTCTCTGTGGATTGAATTGGATGAACTGGATTTGGTGAGGGAAGAGATGAGATCTGACTTTATGGTTTGGTTTGAATAGATAGTGGATAGAATTGTCAATCGTAGGATTAGAAGTTTGTTCAGTTGATCATGATCAGTGGATGAGGATTGGATCAAGAGATTCAAAGCTGACTGATTGGATGAGATTGCTTTGAGATGATCTCTTTGAAGAAATGACTTTGCTGACTGCGAATAAAGTGATTTGATCTTGTTTCCATTTGAAGATGAAGAAGATAGGATCATAGAACTTGAAGGCGATTGCAACTCAGAGATAGAGGTGGATAGAGATGAAGAGTGATGGGATCCACTCAGCACTTGGCTCTGACTCGGATTGTTGTTGCTGCTGCTGCCATTGGCCAACGTTGAGGATGATTCTGTACTGATCGACATCTTGCTCGAGAGAGAGAGAGAGCAAAGATCCAGAAGTAGAGGATGATAGAGAGGATTGGCGGACAAGGTTAACGGAAAGAAACCGAAGCTCAGCTCACCAACTTCCACATCGACCCCAAACATTGAATCTAATCAACTTCAGAAACATCCTCAAATGGAAATATCAACATCAAAAAATGATTCTACTCCTTCTCATCGATTACCATTTGAGATCATTTCTTCAATCCTCTCGACGAGTTCCGAATGCAAGTCTCAACTTTTAGACCTTCTCTCTCTTTCCAGCGCTTGTTACTCTTTCCTACTACCTCAACTTTATTCTGAGATCCTTCTAGATACAAGGCAAAGGTTTGATTCCTTTCAAGAAACCGTTCAGAAGAATGAAGAGCTAGGAGTTCTAGTTAGATCTTTGACGATAGCAACAGATGAGACTTTGTCAAAATCGCCTTTGGAGGGAGAAGATAGATCGGTCGTCACTTCAAAAGTCAGGGATATATTGAGGATATGTTCTGCTTTTTCCATAGAAGAAGAAAATGGTCTCGATCAATGTGAAGATGTAGAGGTGGTCGAGGTGAAAACAGATGAAAACAAAGACAGACTTCAGGATCAAGATTGGGAACAGAGCAAAACGCAATCTTCAAGAGTAAGGAATCTTCGGAAATCTTTTATCAACAATCTACCGAAACAAAAGAAGACCTTGGACGATTTGGCATTGGAACCGAGCTTACTATTCTCTTTACCTCCTTTTGGTTCTAGCAGTTCTTCTTCAAACCTATCATCTTTACCTAACCTCAATCCAATCAGACTTGTAACCAACGGATCTAATCCCAGACCTCAATTGAATTGGTTTTTACGCTCTTCATCAATATCGATCGAGGCTTCATCTCTCGAAACCACTACTTCTTCTTCTTCTTCTTCCACCACGAATCAAGACATCACGAAAAGGTTGAAGGAGATAAGGTTGGTCAACGTTCTAGGAGCTCCTAATAGAATTTTGAAAGGTAGTGAAACTCTATCGGGTCAATTGATTAGAGCTTCTTATGCTGAAGCCTATGGTGAAGAATCGATGACGGATGAAACTTCATTCTCAAACCTTAGTCTGGAGCAAGGATCAGAGCCACAGATGCCTAGACCAGGAGCTGTAGTTCAAGAAGTTAAACTGCAATCATTGGTAAAGGAGGTTCTGGTTTTGTTGGTTTCTTCTTCGAACCTTGAGCAGGCCAAGAAGGATCAAATTGTTCAAGAGATGAGGCCAATCGAGGACGAGGACGAGGACGAGAAGGAGCAGGACGAGGAGATGCGGGCGAGTGGAATCAAGATTGTTTTGCAAGGTCCGAAAGGTTGGGGTTTGGAGAAGGTTGAAGAGAGGTTGAAGGTGCAGGCTAGGAAGGAGAAGAGGGAAGAGAATGATTTAAAGAGGGTCGAGATTTGCTTTATATGATTCAATATGGAAGATGTTGATTATTCCCAGATTTGAGACATTCATCCTTTGAGTAGTAACGCTCGAATAAGTGTCTTCCTTTGAAGAAGTCGGATCAGCTCGAAGCGACACCCCAAAGATCGAAGCAGCTTGTCTCGCAAACACGAAGCTGCTGCCCCAAGGCTTGTGGTTTGAAAATATTTAGAGAATTAGCATTTCAGTACTGTAGAATCTGTATCAACAGAATAAGAGAATTGGGTATTGATCAAAAGCAGATATCTTTTCTTAAGCAGCAGCGATCAATTTCTCTAGTTCACCAGTGCTTTGAGCTTTGGCCAAATCATCAGATCCACCCAAATGTTTTCCACCGATGAAGATGTTTGGGACAGTGCGCTGACCAGTCTTTTCTGCGAGGTAGGCCTGAAAGAGGGAGAGAGCAAAGAATGAAAGTGGAGTAGGAGAGAAAGAGAGACGAGGTTGGGAGGGTCAGATCCGTATTTCAGCAATTGCGAGGATGAGAGATTATTCCAGGCTCTATTTTCTATCCATTGAATCTCTATTCAATGAGAGAAGAGAGAGTTTTGAAGATCTAAAACTTTAACTCCGGCTTGAACATCGAAAACCTTCACAGCTACTCCCAACCTCTGCCAGACGCTTGTCAGGATCCTAAAGTCGTTCTTTTCGAACGACTCAGTAGATTAGAGTAGCCATGTCTGATGTCGAACCCTTAGACAATCTAGCTATAGCCTTCTATGCGTTGATCTCATCCCATCCGCTTTCTCATCTCCCAATCCAAATTGCTATGAATACTGTCTCAATCTCCACCTGTAGTAGGTGCTAGCTTGGAAATGAAACTATACCCTCAAACACAGCTACCAAAGCTCGAGGCTGTACTCACTTGAACGTCAGAGCCTCCTTCTTCGAGATCCAATTCCATGATTTGAACCTTTGACTTGTCGAGACCCAAAGAAGAGATGACACCCTTTGCTTTGTGACAGTATGGGCTGTGAGATTCAGAGAACGAGGAGATAGATACGAAACAGAAGTGGATGTGAGTAAGATAGATAGAGAAAGGAATGGAAAAGTGGACAGATCTTTCAAGAGATTCTCACCAGTAAGATTTGCTGAAGATGGCGATCGAGTTACCGCTGATGATTTTCTCTGCGACTTGTTTGGCTGCCATTTTTGCTTCTGGAGATGATTTGGAAATTGAGGATCCTATAATGGGCAATGAGGTTTAAAGTTGAGATGTAGAGGTTGAGGTGGAAGGGAAGAGGTGGAGTTGCCTTGATCACCCAATTCGAGCATTCGCCAGCCAGAGTTCTATTCATCCCTCTCTATCAATCCCAAAGACTAGACACACGAAGATTGTAGGCTTGAAAGTGATCATATCATAAAGAGAAGAGATGCTATTGCAATTTTGGTAAGAGAGGTTTGGGTTCATGAAAAGCTTGTAGTGTGTGTGAGAGAAAAAAGGTAAAAATAACAAATTGACAAAGGAACAAGTAGAGGAGAGTATGATGTGAGATGAAATCAAGAGAAAACTTCAGAGGTTAATGGAAGAGAGGTTAAAGAAACCATAATTGATTTCTGAAACTCTTGAAGATTTTCCCTCCTCCAAGTCTCTACCGATCCCTGAAAACCCTCTCAATTTAAAGAAGTAATGGAAATCATTGTTGCTTGTTTGTTTTTGAGTTAATTTAAACCTTTTGAGCTTGACTTGGAGCACCTGGCTTTCCTTCCTGAGCAGCAGCTGCGACGGCTGGGTTGACCTTCTTTCCATCACGGTTGTATCTGACTCTTGGAGGTGGCGCACGGTTACGACGTCCCTCGCGAGAACGCACACGGACAATGTGGGCGTGGATGGCACAAGAGATACAGTAGTGGATCTTGATGTATAGCTTTGGTAGAGCGTATTCTGTAGAGAGGGAAGGGAAGACGAGGGAGGTTTGGAGGAAGAGGATAGCAAAAGGAAAGGACAAGATCTGAAGTTAGAATTGTGCTCCTTTGATTGATTTGAAGTTTCAGAAGTCTGAAGATTTGCTTGTCAACTGAGTGGGATTGAGCTTGTAAAGAAAGCATCGAACTTCAACTGAAGAGAAATCCCGAATGTATGCGCTGGTTCCTCAGAAGCTCTCCTAGATCCAAGATCTTCAAAGGATAGCGGATCTTCAACTACTTGACAATCCCGAGATGATTTAAATCTCAATCGTGGTGCCCTCAAATCTGGATCCTACGAGGCCAGCCTTCACTTTCCCACTCTCTTCACTATCCCAAACTTCCTCTACCAGCTGCACCTTTTCTCCAAAATCGACCCTCTTCCATCTACTCACCAGTGTAAACCGAAGCATCACTCATATCTCTGACGGCGGCAGCCTCTACAATGTTCCTGACAGTGAACCTCTTGATGGCCTTGTCCTTTGGGACACAGGAAGAACAGTTGGAGCAACGGACAAATGGGACGGATCCACGACCGTGGTGGGCGCGACCGTTGTTTCTTCTCTTTTTTGTCATCTGGAAGAAGTGAAGAATCAGATTGAGAGTGAATGGAGTGGATCAGTCGATCTGACTAGAGAGGAAGAAGAATTGGAATGACTGTTGAGAGAGAAGAGAACTTGGAGTTGAGGGATTTGAGACTTGAAGCTTTGAGCTCTTGTGACATCAAATTTGGTGATGAATTGAGATTTGGTGATTTGGAATAATAGCAATTGGATTTTGATCTTGGATCAAAGACTGGAGAAGAACCTTGGTCGAATTGCAACGATCTTCTTCCTCTTTGAGATCTACCACCTCTGCCCTCTACCTCAAATCCTCATCCTCTCCCACATCCCCAATTTCACTGATTCATTCGATCTGCTTCTGATCTTGTCTTGAAACAGGTTTATGCGATTGACGACTTGCGACTTGTGCTGTTTTGAGTGACTTCTTCTCCCTTTCCAGGCAGGGCTCGATTTGCTTCCTGCTCACTGACTCTTCTTTTGAATCTCGTTCTTGCATTGTTTCGTTCTTGTTGAATTCTTGGTGTTCTCTCAACAGTCATTCGACGTCCTTACAAAGCAATTAGTTGAGATTTCAACTCACCTTGATGGTTGGAGTTCAAAAGAAGCCAGGCTGATTTCTTTCGCCTTGGGCACCACCCATATCACTACAACGCTTCTGGCTTCCTTCGCTCTCTCGCTTCAACTCCAAAAACTGGTCAGATCAGAACAAATGCTTAAAGAACGTGAAAAAGACGCACATGCATGTGTCGCCAATTTTTTCCCTCTCTGAGATTGGCTGCGGCGGCAAGAGGTCCGCTCGAAATCGATCGCTGGAGCATCATTTCACTGTGTTCAGAACAATCAAAACAATCAGAAAAAGAATCTGCAAATGAGGTATCAAGGATTCTAAGAGACGTCAGCGACGATAGAGATTCAAACAGCCTTCGCACTTCGTACTACTTTCCTTCAAACCACACGAATCCGTCATGACGACTTCCAAGAAAGAACCGACAACGTTCGGGTCTCTTTCAGAAGATATCATCCCCTTCATTGCCGGATTCATAAAGAGCTGGGCTGAGGTGCGGGCAGTTGGGAAAGATTGGACGAAAGAAAGAAGGATCTCAAGAAGGTGAGTTTCTCGCTATAGACTCAGTCTTTCGAAACGTCCTCTCTCTGATTCTTGGTCCTGCCTTTTCCTTTTCACCAGGTCCAGAGACTCGGCTCTCAGAGCCATTTCACTGAGCACAAGAGCCAATTATTCTCGCTGGATTCCTTACCTTCTGGAAGAGGTGACCCTGACAGACTCCACTCTTCCAAACCTCTTCTTCTTGCTGGCCGATAAGCCTAATTTGGCGGATTTCATTGAAACATTAAGATTCACCGCATGGCCAGAAGACGCCGACAAAGAGGATTACACACAAGTGACCGATTTATGGAATAGATTTTCAGCAGCTGTTGGAAAGAACTTGACCCAGTTCGAATTCGTCAATGAATTGATCACAGGTTTTCTTCAAAGCTTCAATAACCTTCAAACGTTGATTCTGGAGGGTCTGGCTTTCTCGTTCCCATTAGTAGACTCTTCTACAGGCAAGCCGTTCAAGTTTCTCGTAACCTCTCTCAAACGACTTTACATTGGAAATTCTGGCTCGCAATCAACCCCTACGATGGGTGGTGAGTTGATTCTGACCTTCTTTTGTCGCTTAATGTGATAATTGGATTGAAGAACAAGGCTTAATACTCGACTTTCATTCTCTACAGGTCAAAACGTCATTTGGCTTCTGGTCTTTTGCCCTTGTTTGTCACAGATTGTTCTGGCTTTTCAAATTGATTTACCATCGTTCAAATACCTTGAGGAATACGTAACAACTTTTCGTGGTCGCTCAAACATAAGACAAGTGGCACTCTATCCTCACTTCGTTTGGCATCAAGTCTCTCAGACTGGACGCGGCAGCTGGTCAGGTTTCAAGGGACCTCAGAATCTCGTCGGAAACAATTTCGAAACGCATTCAATCTCTAATCTTCTTCAAGTGACCAATAACCACCTAAAGTCTCTTGAGATCATTGGCAAAGCCTTCTTTCAAGTCGGAAGCCACAACGCTTTCAGTAGAATCTATCCCGATTGTCTGGAAGGTTTATTAGAATCTCGTCACTCTATCAAACATTTACGTTTAGTGCTTGATCGTGATGAATTCTCCAATTTCAAGTACTCGATATTCAAGAATCTCAAGATCGTGGCTTTTGACGTAGCAGAATTACATAGACTGAAGCTTCATCCAAGTTTGGGTTCCGATAGCGTCGAGGTTCTCCACCTTATATGCTATCTGCCGGGAGAAGCATGTGAGGAAGAGTCGAATATCTCTGAAATCATTGAGAAGGAGGTGTTTCCCAATCTTCGGGAGGTATGGGTGCCATTGCACTTTGTGGAGCTGAGTGGAACAATTTTGACTTCTCCTGAACACTCCAAGCAGTTCAAAGGTGCAAGAGCTAGGCTCAAATCAAAACAAGCATTCAAGAGTGGGAAGATCCAACTGAAGACTCTAGATTTGGGAGAAACCAGTGAGTTTGAGCAACAAATAGAAAGGCTCGATCATCACGCCTTCATTTTGTTGACGCATTTTCCTTCTTGCTTCTTTTGCAGTCGGTGACGCTTCCAAAGGAGAAGACTGCCTCTCGGCTCTGTTCTGGGCTTCTCCATTTCCAGTTTCTGATTGAGACTAAAGGAGAAGTGAGGTCCTCGAATGTCGAGCTCATTGGAAAGAGTCGTAAAGTCTTCGATCCATGTCAGACCTTCTGTAATGTTTTAGGGATGCAATGGAAAGCAATGTTTCATATATCCGAAAGCGTACCCGATCCCAGAGGAGCGAGAAGAGAGAGACAGAAGTGGTATCTGAGGAGAAGAGAATAGTGTTACAAAAAGAAGCGAGACAACTACAACATTATTTCAAGACGCGACAAATCAGAAACCCGACACTCTTTTCAATTCTGATTCGAAAGTTTTGCACTAAGACTCTGTGAGAAAGAGATGCGAGTAAAAGAAGAGGGATAGAAGTGATTGTTTGCAATCAGTAAGAAGTTTTCCAAATCACACAACTGAAACATTCGATGAATACTCACTTCCAAATCCTCCAACTTTCCAACTTTTTTCCTCCTCAAATCTTGTTCATCATCCTCATTCATTCTACCTCTTTTAGACCCAATAGATTTCCTAACACCACTTGAACTAGAAGGAACTCCACTTGAATAATCATCAGAACTAGGATCTTTACCATTTCCATTCCTATCTCTATCCTTTCTTTCAGTGACCAGATTAGCAGTCACTTTATTAGAATTCCATTTAATGTAATCTTCTCTATTAGTCCATGGAACGTTATTCTTTCCATCACCATCATCTTCACCATCATCATTATTGTTATTAGGAATCGAATCCAAACTTTCTCCCAAAGGGTTCAAACTTCTCAATTCCTTCAAAGATTTCAACAAGGTGATTGAATCAGCTCTCAACTTCCTTGCTGATAATGGGATTGTTTTCTCGATTGGTTCAGAAGAGATTGGATTTGAATCTTGAGTTGCATCGTTTGTTGAGGATGAGGATGATGATGCATCGCCTAGCAATAGAGAAAAGTTTCGATGAAGTTGATTGACCCTTTCAAGTCTCTTTTCTGAAAGAGTTAGAGCTGATTTGAGGGTAGAACGAGTAGCTTTAGCCTGTAAAGATAAGAAGAGATAGAGATGAGGGGAGAGGTAGGATTAGATGTCTCGCTCATCGAAAAGAGCAAGAACGTCCGAAAGCTGAGAGAATCTGAAAGAAGACATAGTTTCTTACTGTTGAACATATGCTTCTCGTTCGTATCACGAAGATCGGAAGGGCGATTTGACTCTTATCTCCTTCATCGAGTCCCATCCTCAAGTATTACAACCACTCACCGCATTAATCTTTCTCCTCAGACTTCTTTCCTTTTCATCCAAACTTTTGCTATAAGTCTCTAGATCCAATTCCTCTTCATCTTGAATCCCGACATCTCCCTCACTCGAACCAACATCCTTTCCTTTACCACTACCACTCTTTCCTTTCAACTCTCTCTTGAATTTCCTAAAATCACTTTCTCTTCTTTCCTTACTTCTCAAATCCAAACCTTTATGATGATCTAGGATGAGATTGTCAGCTTGATTTTTAGTGATTCCGCAAACTGATTTGTATAACAACAATTCGAAAGTGTCTATGGTATGATCCAAAGCATTCTCAAACAGAGTCAGGATGGAATGAACTCCAGACTCAGCTTCCAATTTGATTCTTTCCCTTTCTTCTTCTTCATCTTCATCGTCATTATCCTGTTGTTGGTTGGATGACTTCTTCTTCTTTCCCTTTGAGGATGGCTTGTTTGAATCCTTGTCCTTTATTTGATCCAACAAACATTGCAATGCAAAAGATTCAAACGTTTCCCCGATTCTATAGAGATGCTCATTGGATAGATAACCTAACCTTTCTAGAATGATCTTGGGTGAGAAACCGAAATGTTCAGTCAGGATCTCCAGATGTTGTTCGGCAGAGGCTACTTGCTTCTTGGTCGTAGATGAAGAGGATGAGACTGCTGCTTTGGTCTTTGTGGAACTGCTTTTGGTGGCATTCACCATCTTGGATTCAATACTGGAATGATTGCTTTCAACTGCGAGTTATTGAGAAAGATAGAATGGATGAATATGGATTAATGTGTTGCGTGTTGGTCTAAAAGTCTGAGTTCAACTCTTCAACCTCAACCTCATCGTCGAAAAGATGACTTCTCTCTCTGCAGATTACAATGAAAAGATTACTGAATCAGATCTGGAGCATGTCAAAAGCATCCTCCATCCAGAAATCAGAGACAAGTATTGGCAGTTAGTATCCTCCCTTCCCTATCTCTCTTCTCTTTCACTCATCTTTTCTTCTCTTTCATCGACAGTACTCTTCTAACTGCTGCTTTCGCTTCAGCACATCTAGGTGCAGAATCTGTACCTCTGATATATCCAATGGTCAGCAGAAACAAATCTACAGACGACGTCATCAAGATTCAGAGAGAGATCAAAGAGAGTCTCATCAAGGTCAGTATCACAGTATCACTTTCATCTTGCCTTCAAATTCGCTTCTTTCCACTTTGATTTTCAGCTGTCCAGCTTTGATAATACTGAAAGTCAAGGCTCTTCTACTCCATCATCTAGGGATCAGTCCTTTTTGGAATCCCTTCCACTTTGAACGCAGTCTTTCCCCTCATGCAAACCATTCGTGAGGATTCTCAGCAATCCCCAGAGAGGATAGATACCGGCTTCTATGCTAGAAAAGGTCAGACTTTGCAGGGAGTTCATCAAAGGGGAATGGATCAGTTGAAAAAAGTAGGTTTTCTTGAGTCTTTTCGTAAGAGCAAGTCCATCGACTTTTTTGATTGACTTTCTTTTTCAACGCTTTTTTTTACGTCTTCTCCATTCGTTCGCGATCTCAGGTGTACAAGCACAACTTTGATGATATAGAAAGGAGAATGGGTACCGAAAGTGAGTCCTTCTTCACCTTCGTTTGCCATCTCTTGAAGCGCGAAGTACAAGAGACAATGAAATTGACGCTTCTTCCCCTTTCTTTTTGATATTGGTTCCAGTCGAAGATATCAAGACTCTGACTTTGACAATCAACTATGGGTGTAAGTCTCACAAGGGATCTATGCTTTCGAAGTTTTTCGAAGTTGTTCATCAAAGCGACTTCGACACTGATTGTTCCCCGCCTCTCTTAACGCGTTTTTCACCTCTTGATGATCATTTCTCATTTATTCCATATTGACAGGGATCTTGAGTGAGAACTCCATTTTAGACGTGAGCAAGCCCTCGAAATTTCCTTAGAAGAAGCCTTCAACTCGAAGCCTTTCAATAACACCTATCTCTCCTCATCTCTTCCGGCTATTTCTTCGTTCTTAGTTCCCACATACAGAACTAGTGATCTTAGCAGCTTTGATACCTCAAAACGCTTCCAGTGAAATCATGTGGCATCTTCGAGGCTCAAGAAGGGCAGGCTGGAAAGATGAAATCATCTCGAGCGTCAGAGAGATGGCTTTGGAAGTTGGGAAAAGATCAGGTTGTAGGATCAACAAAGTTCCCGATTTGGAGGATGTAAAAGAAGAAGAGAACTGATGAAAGACATGTAATAGAATCGAAAAGAGGTGAGAAATAAGAGTGATCTCCAAATCAAAGAAACCGAGCGTTTTGCCTCTTCAAAATCTTTGTTTTTGATCGTGAAGGCTCTCGTTCGGTCAAGCTTGACGATTTGATTAGTTTTTCTTTTCAAAGTAAAGTCTCGTTTATCAAGTTCAGTAAGATGAGCAGATCGTCACGTCAACTTCTTTCGGAAAGCGATCTCACTTCGACGAGTCGAATTTTGGGCGAATCGGATCTCTTTGCTCGAACTCTTGAATGAGATATGATGTAAAATACAGATGGATGATGCCTGATGCGAAGATCATATACAGCTCGATCATCGAAGAACAGAAGGAATGGCACGAGATATGAAACCTCATCGCAAGATCCAGACGCTAAGAGTCTGCTTTTGATAGAGCTTGATTCAATAATAGTTAAGGTAAAGATTGGAGGTAGAACCTAGAGATACCTAAGAGAATTAAAAGAATCATAAGGAGAGAAAAAGACAGGTTTTTCAACAATCGCGACTTAGAAGATCTTTCAACGTCGACGACGATGCTCAAAGACATCGAAATGATCATCCATTAGTATCACATGTGAGAGCTTGAGAGTATATACTCACTTTAAATATCAGACTGGAGTAGCTTAATCTGCTCTTTGAGATTCTCCACTCTTCTCTCTGTGATTTCGAGTTCTTCTTCTAAAAGCCTGAGTTCAGCTTCCTCTCTCTCTATAAGCGCACTCTCCGTTTCGTATTCTCCAAGTCTGGAAAGAAGGACCGAGGAGCTTGATGTTGTCCGTCGTTTGCTTTCTCTAGAGTCAAAGGAAAGAGATGTAGGAGAGGCTTCTCTTTTGTGTCTGGAGTAGCTTTCATCTCTGCTTCCTGAACTCCGAGCGAGTGATTTCTCTGACGTTGAAGGAAGGTGACCGATTGAGCTGTAGGATGTAATTGAAGGAACCTTTGGGGTAGGATGATTATCACCAAAGAAAGGATGCCCTCTAAGATGTTCGGGGTTGACTTGGATAAGACTTGTCTTTTGAGGGTCGAAATCCAGTTCCTCCTGAGGAATTGTCTATCAGACGAACAACCAGAACTGAAATGAGTCGAGGCTATTCACAGAAATTCAGTGAGAAACCACAATCATGGAAGGTAGTCGAGTATCAGATGATGTAAAAAG
Organism: Hemileia vastatrix; assembly: GCA_030280995.1. Taxonomy (NCBI): domain Eukaryota; kingdom Fungi; phylum Basidiomycota; class Pucciniomycetes; order Pucciniales; family Zaghouaniaceae; genus Hemileia; species Hemileia vastatrix. The sequence goes on from JASXTE010000046.1 coordinate 139,127, forward strand.
AATGAGAGGGGAAATCAGTCCAAAGGAACTTTTTCGAGTCTGAAAGATTGAAGAATGGCTCATACTCACTTGGAATATCTTTCTACCAGTTTGATCCATTGGATAAGCGAAGAATCCGACCGATACAGTTTGTTGAGGGACAGGAAAAATGTCATCAAACTTCCATCCTGGATTCGGTTGTCGACTGTCATGCCCTCCCCATTCTACGAAAAGATCTTCGACGACAGTGTGATCCACACACAAGATAGCAGAGAAAGCCCAGTAAGAAGATAAGCCAGGTCGCGATTGAAAAACTGGCAGGGGATGAATCTTGAGAAGCAGACCATCATGAGGGATCGTTCGAGCTGTGGTGAATACCTCGCCACAAATGGCCTTGCGGTTTGGTACATCTTGTGGAGTTGATTCCCAGATAGATCCATTTTCTTGCGATACTCTTAGAAACGAGGGAATAGAGCCTGAGGCAGAGCAGCTCTGTTGCAATCAAAGGGGCATTCAAAGATCGAGTGGAAGAGTTGGTGAGCCATATCATCGAGCGTTCCAGTTTCTTTCTCAAAGTTGAGAGAGATTCGAATGGAGCTACTTACCTCTGCCATCTCTTCTGCAAACTGGCATCATGGAGGCGAGGATTTGGTCGGATGGTAAGAGTGGTTGTGAGGTTGAAAGACCAAGATCTTTTCTCTCCATTCTTGCATTCTGAATACAAAATTCTTTATTTTTGGCACATATCCCGCTCCCCTTCTCCTGTTCTCGAACTGACAATCAAAAAGCGAACTAGGTTTCCCATCGCTTGATTAAGGTGACAGCTGGAAGTCACAACTCAGCCAACATTTCACGTTACAAGCTCTTCAGTCAATGACGTTGTTTCTATCGGCGTGACGACCAAAACCAAATTTAAAAGCAATTCAAAAGCAATGCAAAAAATAATACAATGAAATTTAACAAGAATCGGATTCAATTTACGCCCATAGCCAGATCTCGAGTTTCTCACTCTCTCGTCGATCGTCTCTTCGGACTCTGGTCTTCTTCGAAATCCATTCTAAATCACCTATCTCTTGCGATTCGTCAGCTTGATTCGATTCATCTTGCTGCTGCTGTCCATCTCCAGACCTTGAGTTCCCGACGTTTCCTTCACTAGATTCCTCTCTGTTTCGCCTCTGATGATCCCTTTCATTTTCTTTTCTTCTATTGCCAGGAGTGGATTGACTTCTAGTCCTCACGTGTCTGGTAGCTCCAGACTTTCCCGTACTATCCAATGGAACCAACAAGCCTTGAGAGTTGGAATTAGAACCAGAAGGAGTAGCTAACAAAAGATAATGTCCAGCAGAGAAACCTAGACCAGGAGTAGTTCTAGGAGAAGATCTTGGTCCTGGGAAACTCAATCTATGATTTCTATTGAGGGCATTCGCCGTTTCATTGAGTGTAGGAGTTGTAGAAGAAGATGGCAAACTTCCAGCAAGATCTTTCTGATTCGACTTTGAAGGTCTTGGACGTCTGGATCCTGAACTCGATAGAGGAACAGAGCCAGTAGTCATTGAAGAAATCATTCCAGGATGAGAAGGTTGCAAAGAAGTTGAAACTAGAGGGGTCAATGCATCTTCTCTTTCTGCTTCACTCGTTGGAGTGACTGGAGTCAGAATGTCGACTTTGACGGCTCGACTTGAATCCAAATCCAATTCTTGAGATCCATCTTCGCCTGGAATCTGTAGTACTTGGAAGATTGTGAACCTGCTCTCGAGGTTCTTCTTCTTCCTCTCTTCTTGGGAGTACTGATTGGAGAAGGCGTTGTTGAATCTGAGACTTCTTCTCCTTCCTCGTCGGCAGCTTCTGATCCACTTCCTCTTGATCTGGTCAGGATGAAGACTCCTGCAAAAGTTGTTAGACAACCAAGATGAAGTTGATGAACCTATGAGGTTCGACGTTTTCGAAATCCCTGTAGAGGACCGCTGAACCGACGATGGCTGAGATGGTGAAGAAGACGAATTGAGTTGGCTATAGTGACGGAGAGACAAGCAAAAGAGGCGAGGGGAGATACGAAGGATAAGATCTGTCAGACAAGATAAGGAAATTATGTGAGAGAACTCAAAACTCACTATAACTTCTCTCGAATCGAATCTGTAGAGAGCTCTGTTGAGATAGGTAATCTGAGCAACAGCTGTGGAAGCCAAATGGCCAGTAAAACGTAGGTGATTGGATATTTGATGACATCCAAAGGATGACGAGCTGCTAGTAAAGAAGAAAGTCCCTTGGTAGAAAGCACAGTGAAGCCACCTGCGAAAACACACAAAGAGACAAAGAGAGAGAGACGCACTGATTAGCTCTGTTCGTCCTCTCCTCGACTCCTCGAACAGAACTCATCTCGAAAACTCACCAAAAAGAGCGCAAACTCCAACGTCTATCAAAACGAAACGTTCTGCCAATCTAGTCCTACTCAAAAGCATGAGAATGGCAGCAAAGAAAGCAGATATAGCAGCATAGATGAAGAATTCCAACCTCTTGATAGCTTCTAACAATTCATCCGGACCTAGTCTTGCATTTGATTCTTTACTACTGAAAACAACCGTGACTGCTCCTATTGTTGCTAAGAGCATTCCTCCAAAGTCTGATTTCGAGAATTTCTCTTGAGGTCCGAGAAGAAGAGGAGAGATTAGAACGTTTGAAAGAAGAGCTACTGCACCTAGAGGAGCTACTAATGAAGCTGGTGCAATCCATAGGCTGTAAAACAGGAAGAAAAGATTGTCTATGTCAGTCAACGAAAGATAGTGCTGCCGCTCTTTCTACTCACAAAGGAAATTCCCAGCTTCACCAAGTGTCATCAAAGAGATTCCAAACCACCAAAGTCTAGAACGTAGAAATTCAGATCCAGGACCACTTGAGCGATTGAAATCTTCCTCATTATTCTCCCTATCGTTTCGTTTGAATCTTGAACTGCCATTCTCATTTCCTTCCAGATCGGCTCTACCATTCGAGATGCTGCCTATAGAAGTGGAGTTGGACTTGATCCGATTGTTCAAGGATGGAAGTTTATCATTTGATGATTTCTGACCATTCGAATCCAGCCACCATAAGTTCTATTAGCTGGAGATGGAGTCAAAGGAGCTGTTTCATCCAATCCACTTGCGTTCCCATCTTCATCTCCATCGCTGATCGCCTCCTCTTCCCGTTCTGATTGATTCCTTTGTAGAGCATGATAGTCATCATTCGAGCTTCTATTACCATTTCTCAACTCAGAGTTGGGTCTTGAAGAGCTCTTCTGATCAGCCAGCCTCATGTGAGATAGTTTCTGAACATTCAAAGCGACTGAGATCAAGATGTTACCACCAGTGGCTATTGCTACTCCGATCAGAGATGCTCTCGCTTGAGGGCTTGGTGTCGAGATTGCCAGTGAAGAATAGAAAAGGGATGCCAATTGGATCGGAATGGAGGATTGAGGTTCAGTTGCTATCGATCCACTCAGACTAGAGAATTCAAGCCGAGATGGTGCCATGACTTCAAAGAGTGTGACTTGCTACTTGAACTCTGATTCTCACTTGACTTGAGCTGATCGACTTTGATCCGGAGCGAAGAAAAAGAAGATTGACTGGATGGATCGATTCAGAGTGAGGAGTTGGTGGAAAGGTTCATCGAGATTCAACATCCTCAGACCTTCTCAACCGGACTGAGCGCTCAGCATTCCCTCCAATTTCATTCTCAAGAGCTCGATGATTGAAATAAATTAGAAATACAATATCTATGAGATAAGTGCAAAATGAAATGAATAGTGAACGGGAGAGAAAGGATATCTCGTCTACTGTTGGGATTTTGGGATTGATTAGAATTATCTCGTAGGATAGGCGATAGTGACTTTGTATCTTCCAAAAGAGCCCTTTCTATCTTCGACATCTTTGCTAGGAGGAGCCAGAAGTAGTCCAACTATAAGTCTGACGATCCAATCTCCAAGAACATTCCCTAGTCAAAAGAGGATCCACCTCGGTCGCTGGGTTCGTCTTCGACTGGATTCTCAAAGATGCGAGATGTTGTATGACCTTACAAAAACATAAGACGGATGAACAGAGAGAATCTTGTCAGCTGGAGAAGACTCGGAATTCTAGTTGATCACCATTCTTTAGACTCACCTCTGATCGTTGACCTCGAATCTCATCTCTCCACTGACTATCTGACCTTTGTTAGCAGCCAAAGGCTCTGGCAAGGCGAACCTCACTTGTTGCCAATGAGTTGGAGGTGCAAAAGGAGAAGTAGTCATATAAGTAGTTGGGACTTGAACGCTTGGAGTTTCAGGTTCCGAAACTCTCAATCCGAAAGTGAAAGGATCCAAGACTTCAAAAGCTGGATCCGATGATGGAACCCCTCCAGTACCAGTCGAATTTGAAGAAGATGAAGGTTGGAAAGCAGGGTGCTTCTACTGAAAGTGTGGAAGTAGAAGTTGAAGTTGCGTTGAGGTCTTTCATTAAAGTGTCTGATTTCGTTGGAGAATCTTCTTCCGGGCTAGAATTGATTGGTGGGTAAGAAGGCTAGATCAAACCATCCTCCTAGTGCATGAATGACTGCTGTCTGTTTGATTTCCCAACTGACTGGAATCACGAATTTCTCCAATTCGGCTTGAGTCCACTGTTTCGAAATCCACGACGTAATCCGAAGAGGTTGAAAGGAGAGTCGTTGGAGAGAAGCAGCCTACTATCGGAGATGAGAAAGCTTCTAACCAAGCTGATTGACTGAATGGAGTCAGATCAACTCCATAGAAGTTCTGAAGAAGGGATCGATACAGAAGAAGGCATACATTCAGTATCTTCGAACATTCGTCAGAAAGAAAAGCCTTCGAATTTCGACTCACCTGGTTTTCCCACCAATTCCCCTTCTGAGCAGTCTCGTCCCAGATGGCTTTATCTTCGACAGGAGCTAGACAGATAGTACCAGAATTGGAAACATAGCTCCTCCAGCTTTCAAGAATCGATCTCTTGCATTCACGATGATTCGCACATTCGCTCGTGTAAAAGAAGGACTCCAAGGCATTCTGAAACTATCGTGTCAACTTGAGTGTTTCCTTCCAAATGAGCTGGAGTGACATCTTCACTTTGGCTGTGAGGTAGAGAAAAATGATGGATAGGGAGGCATTAGAAACAAGATGCAATCAGTATGCAATTCGACATTGTTCTTTCCCTCCTTCGTCTGTCAAGTTTTTCAAACTGAATTCACAGAGCATGAGTCAACTGATCATCTGCCTATCATGACTCACCGTGAATGGGAATCAGTCTCTTCCCAAGCCATTCATTCTTTGGAAGTTCTACCTCTTCAATCAATGCTCCTTCTCCCTCTTCTCTCCCCTTTCCCTTATCCGAAGCTTTGGCCACTGGATTTGCAGCTTCCACCAACCTTTCGAGATGTTTTACCATCAGACTCGCTTCGACTGCGTAGACCTTTGAAGCCCCAGCCTGAGCTGAAAAGAGAGATAAGATTCCATTCCCAGCTCCCACGTCCATCACGAGCTTGTTCTTGAAACATTTCTCCGAATGACCCAAGATTGCAGATTGATAAGAAGAAGTTCTAACGTTGTCCTAAGGCGAGGGATGAGATAGATACGAGATGATACAATGGAATTGAGAATTGAGAGTTCATGATAGTTGGAAACTCACTTTGATCCCATCTCCCTCTCGCTCTACCTTGCCAATTTTCTCTCTCGCATAGCAGTTATACTTACCTGTAACATCTGAGCTTGATGACCTAGATTTGCATAGTAGGTGAAGTAGGCTCCATCATCTTTAGAGTAAGGATGATCCTCTGCATTTCCAGTTCCAGATTGCTTCTTAGTAGAAGATGGCTTGCTGCTGGGAAGATCGTCTTCGGTTTCATCTCTATTCATTGAAGTATTGCTGTTCTTGGTATCATTTGAAGTTGAAGAGTTCTTGCTAGCAGCTGATTGAGAGATTGAGGCCATGGTATGAATAATAGAAGATGGATAGAACAGCTCGATGCTCCGAAGCTTCTAGACGAGACCTTTACAATTCAAAGGATTGAAATGAGGTCGAGAACCTTGAATCTTTCCCAGTTCTTGAGCTTCAGGTTGAGACAGAAGAGAAGTCTGCTCGATGCAAGGTGTTGGTTTGATGAGAAGAACAACTTCTTCGTCTCTCGTTCTTCAAAGTCATGGCCGCTCTCGAGTACCGAAAAAGCCTCTCAAAAATACTGATCTATTACTCTGAAAATAAGTTATTCCAGGTTCAGATTCGATGCGCAGAAAGACTGCAGAGTTCAATCCTATTCCTCTCATTCTCTCGATCCGTCTCTTTCTCCCTTTTCACCTTGAGGCTTCATCAACATCACGTTTGGAAAGGCTCTAGCCACTTGAAGACTGAAGGACACCATTCGCCTTCTGCTCGATTGGAATCTGAAGGAAGAGAAAAGTGAAAGGCGATTGAAGAATCGAATCTCAGTGACTCGTACCCAAGTCAAATAATCGAATCGAACACACTCACGTCTATCTCTCGGTCTCGCATAAGTTAACTTGATGGATCCATCATACAGTGTCGGAAAATCATGAGCCTTTCTCATTCCCCAGAAGATCTCTAACTTCTTCTTATCTCGAACAGGCTTGAATTTGGAAATCACCGGCTCTTCTGGACGAACCAATTCCTCGACCTTATTTAGGTTGGTCAATCCCACAATCATTAATTCTTCTCTCAAGGGGGGATTCTCTGCATTGAAACTGCCGGATGGGAATCTATCATCATGGTGAAGTAAGACTAATTTCTTCAAAGACTTTGGTAAAACTGCATAATCGTTTACAACGATTGCCCAAAGAGGTGCTGGATCGAATTCGAGAATCTGGACATGCTCAAATTTGGAGAGGTCGAAAGTTGAGCCATTTGGTCTCTGGATGGGAAAGTGAACTCCGATTAATCTAAGAAATTTCAAAGTCTTGAAGGAAGATTCCAAAGATGAAAGAGATTCAGCCAAGACTCCGTTGTGACTCTCTAATTCGTGTGATAGAGTGTTTCCCCAAGAAAGCTCCAAAGATCTGAGTTCCTTGGTGACTGAAAGTAATCTGTAGACTGCTTCGGATCGCTTATTGCCGTGGGGCCAAGCTGAATAATCGAAACCTTGAATTCTCATATCGAACCCAGATTTTTTCTTCCTCCCATCATCCCAACCACTTGCCCGCTCTTCCTTCTTCGGAGATTGGATACATAATGCTAAATCTTTGACGTTGGATAATCCTTTGAAGAATGTGTGAAATTCCTCCAGGTATTTGAAATCTTCTATCGAGAGAACACATGAAAGGGCAGCTTCTTCTAAATTTTCACAAAAGATCAACATCCACGCTACGTTTCGTGTCTCTAAGTCTCTTTGAGTTCTATCATCACAGATATAAACCCTTTTTAAAGAATTCTTGAAGACTGACATTGGATAATTCGTCGTTTCTGTCCAATCTCTATTGACAGCTTCGAAGTTCGGAATGTATGAATAATCATCGATGTAAAGTGTCTCTAAAGAATTCAATTGAGTAAAGATGTAATCTCTTGAAGAAACAAATGAAGTCCACATGACGTTGATTTGTTCATCTTGCGTGTAATCGTGGAATTCTTCCAGTGTCATGATTGGGTTGATCTGTTCCATTCCTGATATGAGTGCTGCCTCGCCTTCGTCTCGTTTGCTGTTCAGTTCTCGGAATAGTATCGTAAGAGATTTGACTTGACTTCCTCGATCCGGGCTTGCTTTTGAACATGAGATAGAGACAGTGAAAGTCCGTCATATTGACCGTCACCTTTCGAATCAGATATGGAGCCCACAGATATTCAATCTTGTGAGGGTCATCGAGATGGCTCTGAGGGAAGAATCTCGTATCCTGAATGAGATTGGAGAAAGTGGTTATTCAGGACAGTGTCTTGATCATTCTCGACTCATTCGATTGAATCAAAGTTGAAACTCACCTTCTTGCCTTTCTTCTCTGAATCTCCAGAGGATCCGTCTCTTCTCTGATCTTGTCATCCCCACCCCATTTGATGATTTCCGAAGCGATGAGACTGATCACATCCTCTTGCAGCTCCGAGAAAGGGCAAGGAGGTGATGGAATGTGCATGTTTGCATGGAGAAGAAGGAAGGAAAAGAAGTTGGACGAAGAAGAAATCGCAAAAGAAGAGCTCACTCGCAGACTGAACCTCGGCGTTTCAATCAACCAACAAGATGCGGCGGATTCGATCTTGTTAAAGTTAGAAATCCAAGAAGAAAGAAAACATATGGTTCTGTCAACGTTTGCGGGCCAAGTCGACTTTCGAGCCCTTTCAAGTTGAAACTTGAATCCTTCTCTTTCGATCCTCCACGACGTCCAACGACTTTCCAAGGTCTCGCGGCAAATTCTATAGGAACCACGAACAATAGATCGAGATCAAGGATGAAATCTTATCTCTCAAAGATTACTATTGGGAGAGTGATTCGAAGAAAACGAGGTAGGCGGCAGGGTTTTGTTCAAAAGGGTATCGTCATTGATTGGAAACGTTACAGAATTTCTAAGCTTCCAAGGCACCACATCTTACAAGAACAGCATTCAATCTTTCAGTATCGTTAACCTGGAAATGACTCTCGATAATGTCTGACACTTCATAATTCTCAAGTCCAGGAACACCTAAAATCGGTCTACTACCAGCGACTCTAGGCATTTTCCCACTTCTCAACTCTTCAATCGATAAACCAGATCCCAACCAAGCAGCTATTGCGCTAACCATATCTCTCGAAGAATGACAGTTGACGAAGCCGTCTTGATACCATCCTTCTCGCGATCTTCCAGGTCGCAGTACTTGGTGCTAGAGGAGCTCCGATAAGATAGACTGATTCGACCAGATGAGAATTCTCTTCTGGATTCTTGGCCAACTCCAAGAGAGCAGATAGGATGGTAGCTGCTCCGAGTGAATTTCCAACCAAGATGACAGGTCGGTGACCTTGAACTTCTTTACGAAGCGTGTCTGCGAGAATGAGTCCGGCTGTGAAAGTTGGAATGAGAGTAAAGAGACCAGATGAGATCGAAAGTGAGAATTGGGAAGGATCGAGAGCGGGGGAAGGCTCATCTCCTTTCGGAGGCAGAGAGCTTTATGACTGACCTTTGTGTGCTTTTCGTCTTAGCTCTAGCGAAGACTCCATCGAGAGCAGCACTAGCAGCACCCATTACTGTAAGACGATGAGAGGGGAAAAGAAGTTAGCCAATCCTCAATTCGCGACAGAGCTGCCCTTCCCAAGACTCGTCCTCGTCTTCACTCACCAGTCAAAGGCAAAGTCAAAGCAGCCAAACCAGCCAAAACGGTATGTTTCAAAATCTCTTCTCCAACTTTCTGACCACCAGATTTCAAAGCTTGATCCAAAACATAACTATTCAAACCTTTCCCAGCTTCCAACATCAAAGTCTTCTCACAATCAATGAGATAAGAATCTCTAGAATCCAAAGTCTTACCAAAGACTTCAAAGAAAGCTTTTGAATGATCTTCAGGTTTCAAAAGTAAACCTGGGATGCAAATAGTAGCATGAAGACTTGGGATTGAAATTCCAGCTTCTTGAGCTTTCGTTGGGATTTCCAAAAAGGTGAAAGATTCTACTCCCATTAATCTTCTCTTGACTCTATACCTGCAAGACCTCCTCCTCCTAGACCTAAAAGCGTTCCCATCATGATGATTCCACCAGCCGAAGCTAAGAAAGAAGCTCCAGTTAATCCTACGAGAGCAGGAGCAATGATAGGAGCTGCTAATCCTCCAGTTAGACCGATTATCGTTCCGCCTAAAACAAATCCACCTGCGATAGCTGCATTTCTACCCAATTAGCTTTTCCCTTTTCTTTGTTGACCATCGAAGTACTAATGGAATTCATCCAACCTTTTCTATCATTTGTGGTTTGTTCTTCTTCTTCTTCTTGATTTGAATTCGAATTGACACTTCCACTCTTGATGTCAACGTCAGCTCCAGCAGGTACGTTTTCGAAAAGATCTTTCCCATTCTTCTTCTTAGCTTCGTTCCTACCTTCGGACATTAGAAAGTAAATCGATTGAGCCAAAACTTTCTCTCCCATCCAGATGTCTTTTGGTTTAGATCCCATACAAGTTACAGCAGTGAAGATGATTGCTCTAGCTCTTGCGGTCATAGTGACAGATCTCATTAGGTTTGGTTGGAGCTTTACCTTTTCCTTTCTCTGAAATTGTAGAAGAAGCTTGGTCTGAACGAGGTGGAGCTATAGTTTCGGATACTGATCTCGAAGCGTCGACGATACCTTTGCCAGCGATTGAAGCACCTGAAGCAATGTTTTTGCCAGCGATCGAAGCACTGAAGATATACCTTTCCAACTACTGGTAGCACCTGACTTGAAGACTCCCCCAAGCTTTATTGGTTGAGTAGAATCAACATTTGAAGCATCTTGATTAGAATCGATAGTTGAAGGTTTCTCTTGAACCTCATCTTCAACCACCTTCTCCTCCATCTTTTCTTCTTTATCCAATCCCATATCTCCGAATAAAGCGTCTTGTTCCCAAACAGTAGTTGAACCATCTTCGGCTCTGAATTGTCCCAAACCTAGAGCGATTAGAACCAATTCATGAACCACTTCTACCTCTCTTCCGACATCTAGAGCTCCACCAGCTCTTGGAGGTAACGGAGTTGGAGGTGGAGGAGTGAAGACCTTTGCTGAAGGTGAAGGTTGATCTTCTGCAGAAGTTGAATCTTTCTTTGAAGATGAGAGTGAAAGAGATCTCATATAAGATGGAAGAAGAGATCCTGATTTCTCGGCTGCGATTTCAGCTTGGGAATCAGCAGGATTGATGGAAGATAGAGCTTCAGGACCTTCAGAAGGAGAAGCTGAGTTGGATCTAATTCTTGAGGAGATTCAGGTCTTTGATTTTGATCTTCTTGTGGAGATTGGATGACTTGGTCTTGCTCGTCTTCTTTCTCTATGCCTTTTCCTTCTTCTCCTTCTTCTTTCTCTTCCTCGAGTACTTTTTCTTTCTCTTTTGGACGACCAGCATCTGGATCGTCGCTGAGGACCACCAATCCAGGGATGTAAACGAGCATAAGAAGAGCCAGTCTCGAAGGTCTCTTCTGGTTTCTTTGCTGCTGCGTGTTGAAGATCGTCATCCAAAATCCTCCCTTGAGAGATTGTAAGAATGTCTTCTACAGTATTGTCACCTGGTGGTAAGACTGCTTCGGAGATTCCGAGATGTTGACAGGTAGCAGTGACAAACTAAAGAGTATATTAGCAGGGAGAAGAGAAGGAGTGATGAAAGGGTGAGCTCAAATGGACACTACTCGGCTCTCAAAGATCTCTCTACAATAGATTATATCTTCTTGAAGGTCAATGTCAGACTCAAATGGTGTCATCTTTCCACCTGCTTCCAATGCTCGACCTTGCTTTTGCTATCCAGCTGCTTTTCTCTCGATTGCAGACTCACCTTATCAGAGAAATCTTGCCAATCTTGTTTGAACTCGACTTTTTTCTTGTATAGTCTTCTAGCACTGAAACCATCTCTGCCTTGATTTGAAGCAGCCTCTTGTTCATCTTGATCTTCTACTTCCTGATCTTGAAGATTAGAGTTGCTCTGAATGGTGAGAGCCTCTACTCTTTTGCAAAGTGAAGCCGAAGCATGTTTTACAGCTATGCAAACAGCAAATCTCAAAGTTGGAGGCCAAGAAGGAGATAAGAAGTGAGGGAAGCTAGATCCAGTTGCTCGTTGAAGATTTAGAATTCGAGTTTGAATGAGAAGTCAACATGGCTTCTGTCATTCAAGTTGTTGTTGAAGATCCAACCAGAAGAAATGAATTCTGATCTCTCAATTCTTTGTTTGTTTGTAGTTTGACTTTCAAGTAGAACTGAAATTCGATTTGAGAGAGTGAGTGGAGGAAGGCGCAGAAACCGTTATCACTTTTCTCAAGAGACTCTTCAGCTCTCATTCCACTCTTTGTCCTCAATCCATCCCACTTCAAATTACTTTATATCATGGTTCAACCAATACCTCAATTCGAACCTCAACACTGAAAGAGGAGGAAAGCATGAAAATTCTATTATTGTTGAACGACGGAAACATCTATGTAAACAAGACAGAGAAAAAGAGAAAATGCTGCGTGTGTTTGACAAGAATTGAAAACCCAACAGGACATCGTTGAAATCGACAAATGGAACAAAAAAGAAGCAGAAATAGATAAGGGTGGAAAGAAAACGAAAAAGGCAAAAGAGGAAGACTGAGTGCAAAAAGTGGTGGTTGATCTAGGAAGGTCTTGTGTGGGGAAATGAGAAAACAACGAGAAAGATTACAGAAGCAAAAAAGGGACTAAAAAAAAGACAAACAGGGAAAATGACATTCTATATTTGAGAGGGGGAAATCTATGGAGAGGGGAAAAATCGAAATCTATGCAGCAATGGAAAAAGCGAGAGAAGAGAGAGATATCTACGAAGCATAATCATCATCATCAATTCATCAATCCAAACCCCAACTTTCCAACAACCAATCAAAAATCAATTTCCATTCTATCCTTATCATCTCCACCAGCTTGAAGGTTTTGCATTGGAGGAGGTAAAGATTCCAAATTCAAAGCTTGATTCAAACTAGGTAAACCTTGACCAGCATTGAAATTTGAATTTGGACTCTGATTCAACTTGGGATTGACATGACTGAAAGGATGAACTGGTGAATTATGAGTTGAATTTGGAGCACTTTGAATTTGACTAGAGATAGAAGAAGAAGGATGATGATGATGATGATGAATTGGTGTCATTCCCAAACCTAATTTTCTATTATGATGATGATTCTGATGATGAAGTTGAGATTGTTGTTGATGTGCTAGCATCATTTGATGTTGTAAATTGTTGTGCTTGAACAATTCTTGATTAGTCATACATCATTTGACTTGGTCCAAGAGCATAATGAGGTGAATTATTATTAGAAGTTGGATTTGAACTTGAACTATGATAATAGCCTGGTGTTTGTGGATTTGAAGAGCTCAAAGAAACCGAATTCAAACTTTGTGGTACTTGTTGAAGGACTTCTCATATCATTGACTCTTCTACCTCTTTGTTCCGAATGATGGTCTGACAACAACAAACTTGCTTGATTCAAATGCCAAGGATTCGACTCTAAACCAGAAAGGTTCAAATTCGAAGAAGGACCTAATCTTGGACTTCCAACTCTTGAGACTGGAGCTGATCTAGATTGAGATCTTTCCTTTTGATTCAAAGAAGATGAAATCGGTGGCAAGACTCTTTGGGTTGTGTGAATGAAGAGTTGATCTAGGTACCAGCAGAAGAAGTTGAAGAAGCGGAGTTTGGACCATCAGCCAATAAATCTTCTATTCTGACTCTACGACTTGATGAGGAGTCTTGAGTGATTGGAGGTGGAAGAATGTTTGGATTTGGAGTGGTTGAAAGATGATATGCGTCTAAGCTCATTGGACTTGTTTGGGACTACCTCTACCAGAACCAAAACTATGACTTCTAGCAAGTTCGATGACAATAAAGAAGCTTCAATTGGAGAACTAGAGGCAGAAGTTGGATCGATGAGATTAATGATTTTGATGGATCCCAAGAAATCGATCCGATTTCAGCTTCTGGAGTCACGGCAGTAGATCTTCACCTGAAGTTGTTGGGATTGAAAGACCATTAGGTCCAAGATGATTCAAATGAGTATCACTTCCACCATGACGATGAAGGTAGATTACTTGAAGGGATTGAAGTCAAAGAAGTCAAATGATGATGAGATCTAGCTCTTAAACTTTCACTTGGAGGTAAAACCGTAAGGATGAGATCTATGACGATGACTTCCATGATGACGCGATTCCACTCAGATGAGAAGGTCACTTCCGATCCCACCATGAAGCTCCAATCCACCGTGATGATGAGAAGAATAAGGAGGTGAATGTTCTTTTGAATCTCTTCCTCCACACGTCAGACTTCTTAGACTTGCAGAAGAATGGAAACCAGTCGGTGAACCTGGTCTTGAACCAGGTCTAGAGTTTGGTCTTGAAGCGATTGGAGAGTTTGGATTCGAGACTCCAACACTTGCTAGCAGAGACATGTTTCTCAAAGGTCCCAAGACTGGCGACTTGAAGGTGTCCATTCCGATTTCATTCCACCTCTATGATAATGTTGAATTCCTCCTTCTCTACTCGAACCAATTCCTCTGAATTCCTCTCCAGCTTCTCCATCTGAGAAATCTTCTACTAGGTTCCTATTCGGTGAGAATCTCGGTGAAGTTCTGCAGAAGATGGCATTGAACTTGCAGTTGAAGAATAGCCTTGATAATGTCCATATGGTTGAGCATCACATGAAGTATTTGGAAGGATTGGAAACTCCAGCAGGTAGATAGGCAGAAGGAGTGTTGTGATTCGGTCGAAGAAGGATTGGAAGAGTCTAAACCCAAGTGACGTGATAAAGGCTGTAAAGCACCAGAGATTCTAGCATGATATTTATGATGGACAATCTTCATGTTCACATCCTGGAGGTCTTTCACTGATCGAAGAAGAAGCATAGGAATGAGAATCTGGAGTGGAATAACCAGATCTTGAAGTCGAAGTCGTAAGAGCTTGGAGATGGTAATAGTAATGATGATGATGATGACTACTCGATGAATTGCTGGATTGAGTTCTATTTCTTTCTGCTTGTTTCATATTGGATAATTCATCACTTGCCAAACTTGCGAGAGCAGAAATTTCTCCGTCTCCCTTTGCTGCTCCAGCTCCAGCTCCACCACCATTCAAACTTTCCATTGCGAAATCATCATTATCTGAATCACTTGCCTCATCATGACCTTCATCTTCATCCCCACCTCCCACTGTGAAATTGACCTGACTTCTCTTTCCTTTCTTCGAATTATTCTCTTTGCCTGCCGCCACTGATTCCACTTGCTGCTTGACTTGAGTTGCAGTCGAAGTTGGATTGACCTTTGCTTTCGAAACTCTGGCACCACCAGTCTTCTTTGGATTGAGATGGATTCTGGCATGTCTAGTCAATTCGTCCGATCTACTGAATTCTTCTCACAACCTGGATGTTGACATGCGTGAGGTTTCTCACCAGTATGAGTTCTGATGTGTCTGGTTTGATGTTCTAATCGATGGAAAGCTCTTGAACAAAGTGGACATTTGTAAGGTCTTTGGTGCTTCTACTTTGTCTGATGATGAGGTCGAAGTTGTCGAAGGTTGATTAGAAGTTGAGGGCATGGTGGTCGAAGAGAAGAAGATGATGGACGTGGGTGCTGAATTGATAGATTCGGTTCGGACATTGAATTTGAACTGAATTGGAATTGCTGAGGTTGATGATGAGTTGGAGATCTCAATGGAGAATTGAAGATTTCAGGTCTACTCGGAGGAAGCATTGGAGGTTTGAGTTGAGGACGGATTGAAGAGGATGGAGGTGAAGAAGAGGCCATCATGATTTGTAGATTTGAAGATGAGAATGGTTTGAAGAGGTAAAGAAGAGATTTCAAAGATTTGAAGTTGAATAATGTGGGGAGAGATTGCGGGTATTTAAACCAGGGGGATTGGAGATAAGAGAATCGAGGGAGAGGAGAGGGGGCAGCAAAGATAAGCAATCTGATCGTCCCAAAGCAGCAGGAGATCTCTCTTCTTGGAATGAATGGATGTAGAAGAGAAAGAGAAAGAATGCAATATCCCTATGTATTCTATGATTCTACAATGCGAACCGGTATCATTCGGCTCATGGCTTTTGACAGAAGAGATGAAAAAATCTTCAGCACGCAAACCAACGTTGCTTTGCTTGCATGTGAAGCTCTTCTCGCTTCCGTCTTCCTCTCCCGCCTTTTCGCCTTTTCAGAATCTCGTATCTTTTTTCATTCTCGCTTTCCAGATCGAAAAGATCGCTTAATGCGTCCGACGTCTTGCAGATGGGAGCCCCTTTTCTCTCTCTCCTGCTGCCCTTCATCTTCTCCATCCTCCTCTCTTCTTAATCATCTTTCGACCTCATGGTCCCATGCAAGCAGTTCAAACTCACCTTTAGAGCGTCTTCCAAATCAATCAGATCTCAGATCACAAGTTCCCAAACTCGATGGCGTTTCTTTAGAAGAGAAGTCGGTCTGCTTGCTCGGAGTTATCTCTTCCACTTGAAGTTGTAGCTCTGGCGTGAAGGCTGGCTCTTGAAGGTTATGAAGGAGGGATTAGATAGATATGAAGAAGTAAAAGAGGATGATGGTAAGAAGTCAAGAAGCAACAATCATAATCAAGATTCCTCCCCACTTCAGATTTAATTTTGGAGATTCCGTGGGAGGACAGGGCAGGGATGGATGAAAGATTCCCAGAATCCCCCCGTCATCGCTGCTGATGTTCATATCCTCTCTCTCCTTCAAAAGGCTGCTTACTTTCGATACTCTGAATCTCTGCTGAACAGTTAGAGAGCGAAGAAGAATGCTTCAAAGAATGGAGAGACTCTTCTCTTCTCCACGCCTTCTCCAAAATCCTTCAACGCAAGCCGGTTGTGGGACTGGGTGCTTTTCCCGAAGCCTGCTGTGTTCGGTTTCTTTCCTCCTTTCCATCTTTCCATCCAGAAGAACCTTTTTGGAGCCTTCTCATCTTGTACGATCCTCAACTTTTATTAACTCACCTCTATATCAATAAGTTAACTTCAGCAAGAGAGAGATAAAATATGAGAAATAAATATATGCAACTTGATAGGAAAGAGTAAAGAGGAGGGGAAGAGATCTCTTTCCCAAAGATTTATTCCAGCTGATCTGACGAGATCTCGTCATCAAGCCATTGTCAGACATTCGCTTCTATTCTCCATCACGGAAACAACAGGATTCAAATTTTTCTAGAAGAGGGTCGGCGCAGTCCTGACCCGTGGAGGAACTGCTTGGAAAAGGAAAGCAAGAAACTTTTGGAGGGGAAGATCTCTCCGTGAGATGGAACCACCTCTTTGGACGTCATTTGTTGTCCTTTCAAGGAGATGAGCTGTGTGATGAGAGAGGAACAGAACTTTGCAGAAGGAAAAAATCATCTTCACAGCTTCGAGAGACGAGAGAGAGTAGATGAGCTTCTCGCTGGCAGTTGAGAGGCTCTTTTTCAGCGAATCAGAAGCTCGAAACTTGCTCTGGTTGCTACTAGAGTCTACTCTGAGACTTAGAAGAAGAAAATCTGCTCAGAGGAATCCCCCTGTGAAGCCCGGAATCATTCCAAAGAGGCCAGATCTCCCTTCCCCTTGTTCTACTACAACTCGAACCTTTTCATGATGTCACTTCTTCGAGAGTTCAGACCCTACCCTATGTAAGAGAGCGGTATGTCGTAGGAGCTGGAAGCTGCAGATGGAATTCGAGAGAAGAAGAATGGGATATTGAACTGAAAGAAGATGGAAAATTGAAGAAGGAAGGGCGAAGATGTTGAAGACGTAGAGTTTCGATCGAGAAGTGTTGGTTCGAGGGTCTTGCTCGAGAGCTGGAGAGTTTTGCACCAATCGAACTCTGCTTCTCTTTTTCCTTCCTCTTCTTCTCTCTTCACCAAAAAGTATCTTACTTTTCTATCTTATACCAAACTTCCTCACTACCACACTCCCAACAACTCCAACAACATGCCTGTGAGTAACAAATTAGTGGATGTTCACCTTCATTCAACTTTCCATCTTTCTTCCCTCCACTCCTTGTTTCTTCGCTTCTCTTCTCTTTCGCTCGACTCACCTCTCCCCTTCTTTCTATTCCCCTACCTATACATCACAGGCCAACGCTCTTGATGCCTCTGCCATTGACTCTGGTTCATTGTCAGTCGAACAAATGAAAGCTGCTGCTTCTCAAAAGACTGTCGGTGCTTCCATCAAGAAGTCTTCAGTCACTGACGAAAAGATCAAGATGAACGATGGTAACTACAGTGAGTGTTCAATTCCTAGAACCCATTTCCCAGAGAGAATGGAAGAGAGAGTGCATCGTACTCAACATTCTCTTCTCCTTCGCTCGTCCTACCCAACCCCCCCTTCTTTCTTCCTCCTTCTCCAACAGTCCCACAAGTCGCTCTCGGTGTCTACAAGGTGAGTTTCAGAGATTCCATTTGTCAACATCTCTTCCTTCGCAAGATTTCTCAACTTTTCCTCGTACTCGATCAACTGACTAATCCTGCATCTTCTTCTCACTTCTTCCTCTTCCTACTCCACCAGGCTCCAAACGATGGTTCCACTGAGAACGCCGTCAGAATCGCTTCCGAAGCTGGTTACCGTCACATCGACTCTGGTGAGTAATTCGGAGGAATTGGTCAGAAATTAGAGAAAAAGTAGGGAGAATTCGAGGAAGGAAGAGGGAGAGAGAAGGGATCGCAAACAAAGGTTGGAGGACGAACCTCAGCACAGCACAAGAGGAGCTCGATCTCTATACTTCAGAGCTCATTTTCTCGATCTTTGAAGAGTTCGAAATGAAAAGAATGCTCTCTTAACATCTCTACGACGGTCCAGAGAAGAAGAGAGCTTTATCTGCATCTTCCTCCCTTCGAACCCTGTCCTCATCCTAATCTCTCTCCCTTCTCTCCTGCCCCTCTCTTCCCACCCCTCCAGCCGCTCGTTACATGAACGAAGAGGCTGTTGGACGTGCTGTCAAGGACTACGTTGAAAAGTCTGGTGTCCCACGTTCTGAGCTCTTCATCACCTCCAAACTTTGGGATGCTGATCATGAGCGTGCTGCTGAGGCCATCGATGACTCTCTCAAGAAGTTGCAAATGGACTACGTCGACCTCTACCTCATCCACTCTCCCGGTAACATGGGAGAAGAAGCCCGTATCAAGGCTTGGAAGGATCTAGAAGCTGCTGTCGATGCTGGAAAGATCAAGTCTATCGGAGTTTCCAACGTGAGTTTGACAAGATAAGAGAGAAAAAGAAGAAAAAAAGGTGGATGTATGCGCCTCGAATTGCTCGAATACTTACATTTTCAATCTCTCTTTTCTTTCCTTTGTTCCTCTCTCGATAGTTCGACGTCGAAGAACTAGACACCTCCTACCTCACTGTCGTATCAAGCCAGTCGTCAACCAAATCGAATCTCACCCATTCTTCGCTCACGAAAGAGCTACGTGAAGCCACCATTGCTCGTGGAATCCACGTCCAAGCTTACTCTCCAATGGCTCAAGGAGCTGCTCTTGAGAGACCTGAGATCAAGGCCATCGCTGCTAAGCACAACAAGTCTACTGCTCAAGTCTTGCTAAGATGGGGTCTTCAAATGGTAACATTATCTTGCCAAAGTCTCTTACTGAGTCTAGAATCAGAGCCAACGCCGATATCTTCGACTTCGAACTCGATGCTGATGATATGGAAGGTGAGTCTCGCAAAAGAGAAGTGGATTGGAGAAATGAGGGATTCGGATGCTCTTGAGTTTTGTTTAGATGCTATTCCATCGAGAAAAGAGTACCGACTGATCTTTTCTTCTCTCTCGTTCTCATTTGCAGTCCTCAACGGTCTCGACGAAGGAAATGAAGATGGGAAAGCTCGGACCTGCCGGAACTTCTCAACCTCCATCTCCAGGTGCTACCAGACCAGGATCAAGAAAGGGATCTCAATCTGGAGGAGTTTCAGGAAACAAGCTTCAGATGTCTTCATCGTAGAGCGAGTCTTTGGATCCTCTCGATTCTTTTCCTTCTTAGAAGTCTCTTTCCTCAATCTCTCCCCTTTTTCCTTTTATTATTCTCAACCACTTTTCTAGAATCACTTAGAATTAATCTCGATAGATCGTGTCCAAATTATTCTAATCAAAAAAACAAGTTCTCTCAATCTCTCATTCATTCCGATTCCGACTCTTCTTTCTTGTCCCCTTGAATTCTTCCTTTTCACGTTCAACGCTTCTCTCTGATCTCTCAACCAACAAAGAAATAAACCCTGTTTGTATCAGTAAAATTCAATTTGAATGAATGGTCTCTACTAATGAAGAATAACGTTATCGATTGGGAGTCCGTGTGAATTGTTGACAGCTGTTGACGAGAACAGATGTGTTCTTCGTCAAGAGACAACCGCCTCTTTCTTCACTCGCACCACTTAGGAAGGAGAATTAAAAGGGAATCATTTCTAAGACTACAAAAATGCCTCTGATTGCTTTAATTACTAAAGAAGGAAGAAAGAAATGACAAGTATGCGGGGTTTACGTTCGAGAAGAGAATGCGAGGTTCGGGAAACGAGAATAGAGTAACAATGAGAAAGAAAAACCTGACAATGGAAGCGGGAAAAGTGATCAAAATACGAGAAGAAAGAATGAAGGTGAATCGAAGAGGGAAAAGTGAAGCTATAGAGACAAAAGTAATTAAAAGACTTGGAGATTAAAGTTCGTGTTTGTTTCGTATATTAGTATTTCTTCTGGGAAGTCTCAATTCTCTATGACAGTAGCGTTTTAGGTTCTCAATCTGAAGCTTCTTCCGATTCGTCTTGATGTTCAAGTTCGAAGTCGTCAGCTCTTGATTTCAAAGCGTTGATGATTGCTCCAATACTCTTCTTGTTCATAGTCCTATCGAGAGTAAGAGAAGGGAAAAGAAGAAGAAATGGGAGCCAAAAAGATCAGTATATGATCGTCGCAAGGAATGAGACTTGGGAAGGGACTTCTCGAGTCAAGTCCGGCTACTCACATGTTTAGGATAAGCAATGTAAACTCTTCTACCTTGAGCATTGAACTTGGTTCTAAATCAGATTTCGAACCTAAATGGAAGACATTCGAAACAGCTTCGAAAGTTTTACTCAAAGGGACGATCTTCCAACTTGAAATATGACTCTTAGGTTTCAACTCGGCTCTAGAGATACCAAAGTCAAATGATGAGAATTCTCCTTGTGAAGTGTTTCCAAGACGTGTCAACTAAATCTTCACTCGTTCTTTTGGAGCGAATGGGAACTCTAATAACCATTTGAGAACCCAAGCATCTTTAGCTTTAGCTAAAACCAACATTCCGACTACTTCTTCCTCGCTTTTACCCTCCAGTTTCGACATGGCCCAGAAGAAACGTCTGTTATTCGCGTTTCTCCAAGGTTCTGATCCACAGAGACAGAGAGAGAGAGAGAGAGAGAGAGGAGAGAGAGAGAGGAGGGAAGAGGAGAGTGAGAGAGAGAGAGAGAGAGAGTCGACGTCAGCACAAGGTCAAACCGGCTTTAGAGTGAGAAAATGGAAGCTGAAGTCTCACCTACGCCGCTGACTGAGATTTGGGCACCCTTCTTCTGAGATTCCCAAGCATCGATTCCAGCGTTTGCCTGTTCTCTGAGAGCTCCTTCTGGGCACTTGTAACTATCTTCGTAGGATATGAACTCCAGCTTTAGTTGCTTTATTAATCTTATTTCTAACTCTCTTGTCTAGTTTCGAGATACTTCAGGTGGTTGGGTCGATAATGTCTTCTTTGATACACGAGATACTCTGCCAGTGGAGAGGTTCGTCTGCCAAAATCTTCTCCTGTGGATCAGAGAGCGAGATCAAAGGTAAAGTTGAATAGTGTGCATCAGCAAAAGTATCACAAAGAGCAAGAGAAGAAACTTCCTTGCAGCTAATCATGAAGAATCAAGGAAGAATCAAGTAACACTCAAGAAAGATTCTTCCGCCCTCGAAATTTTCACTGATTTCTACTCACCAAATCCTCAGTGATACAACTCCAAATAGGTTTCAATCCTTGTTTCTGTACATCTTCTAGCCATTTGTTGACTACGACTGGGAAGTCACTGACTGGACATAGAGGCTACAAGAAAGGTAGGAAAGAGAGAGAGAGAAAAACAAAGTTAGAACCTGCGTGGAGTGTCAAGAGAGGAACTCGACAAAAAGCTTCGAGTATGCCCTTCTATTACATCAAAAACCTCTGTGAAAAGTCAATATTTTAGACAATCAATGTGATTTCATTCATCCACAGCCTCCGATAGAGGAGAGAAGTAAGAATCGATTGTAGTGGAAACAATCAATCCCTTCTTCGAAACTCCACTTGCCAATCCTGCCCTGCCTGAACACTGCCTCTCTCATCTTCCTTCTGTCTGATAACTCACCTCTCCCCAAGCGATAGCTCTACCATCTTGGACCAAATAACCAACAGCAGCTCCTTTACCTGGGACGTGTTGTTCGCCTGCTTGAGCTTCTTGAATTTGATTTTCTGGATATTCTCTGAAGATTTTGTATTGAGGTTCGCACCAAGGACTAGAGGAAGCAGATCCGTACAATTCCAATAGTTTGGGTAAATCTGGATGTTCTACCAAATTACCAGTGTTTGGTTCTGCTGGAATGTGAGTGATGGCCATCTTTGAGTGAAGTGTTGTTCTTAGGTCGAGGTGAAGAAGAGAAGAGTAGGCTGGTAGGCAGAGATGAATGGAATGTAGCTATCAGGTGAAGCTTGAGATTTACTGTTGAGTTTTTTGTCAATTAGAGAAGAATGTTGAAGAGAAGTATGTGAGGGAAGGGAAAGAAGAGATCAATGAAAAATGTGCAGCCTTTTTGACAGTCTCCACTCGAGCCACGGAAGCTAAAGACCGAAGCCACAATGTCGTCACTATTACAATGCGTACGGATTTCGATTGAATCGCGTACGGATTTCGACTTCCTAAAACCCAGCACGATCTATGGAAGATTCCATCCTCGAGCCTTACACTCGTTCGGAAACTCCTCATGCTCAGCAAAAGTAAAGACTGCACGTTCTATCTTATTTATTATTTCGCATTTGGGGGATTAACTACAGAAGAAAGAAAAGCTTTTGTTGACATAATTGAGAAGAAAAAGTGATAAGGAGTTTGAAGAAAGAAAAGAGAAAGAGGGAGAGCCATTTATCTAAAAAATTGTTTCTTGCTATTTGGGATTCTATTCTATTCACATCTTTCCACCCGAGACCTTAGCTACGTTAGTCTTTGGCCATTCGTAAGTGTCATTGCTAGAAAAGAGAGAGAGAAAAAGAGAGAGAGTAGTGTTAGCTTTCCCTTTTCTCTTCACTCGAATTACTACTGATTCAATTCAAGATACTCACTTCCTCTTATAACCATACTTAGCGACAAACTCCTCCAACTCTTTAGGACCTCTAGAGCCATATTGATAACTTTTATTCTTAATCTTACCATTATCAATGGCGTGTAAAATCGGAGTAAAGATTTTCCAACTAACGTCCAATTCATCATCTCTAACGAAATTCGAATGATCTCCATTAAGAGCGTCCAAGATCAAAGCTTCATAAGCTTCTGGGATTCTAGCATCAGAGAACCTCTCTTTATAAGTTAAATCCAAATCAGTAGATAGAGAAGACATTCCCAATCCTGGAGTTTTGGCATTCACTTTCATATAAACCGCTTCGTTTGGTTGGATTCTAAAGACTAATTCGTTTCTTGGGATAGCTTCTGGGAAGATTGAGGTTGGGACATCTTTGTATTGAACGCGGATTTCCACCTTGGCTTCGTCGAGAGCTGTGGGAAGAGCGAAAGAGAGGATTTTGTCGTTCCGAGATCAGATCCAAATGTTTCGAATAACTTCCTTACAGATCGAAAACACGTTTCTCAAGACTGTCGAAACATGATAAGTCTTTCATCTTTTGTTTTCACCCTTCAATCGCACTCACCTTTACCAGCCTTCAAAATGAAAGGAACACCTTTCCATCTTTCAGAATTGACCCAAAGAGTCAATGCTGCAAAAGTAGGACAATTGGAATCCTTTGGAACGGTATCATCATCCTTATAACCAGGTTTATCTCCACTTGCAGCATATTGACCAATCAAGACATCTTCTTCCTTGATGGGTGGAACGTCTTTCAAGACTGCAACTTTGGCGTCACGAATGGCTTCTGCAGAGAAGGACTTGGGTTGATCCATTGCTAAAAGAGACAAGACTTGGGAAAGATCTAGAAAATAACAATCGGAAGAAGAGAGGAGAGAAAGAGTCAATATTCATCTCTCGGAGGAATAGCCAATCTGTCTAAAGAAGCATTAGTAGAAAGAGAGAGAGAAGGAGGGACTCACGATTCTGTTGGATATCTCTAATGATACCAAATTCATCGAAATATCCACCTCTACCTTCGGTACCAAAAGGTTCCTTGAAAGTGATTTGAACGTTATCAACCATTTTGGAATTCAATCCAGCGTCAATGGCTGGGTTTCCGAATCTCATGATCAAGAGATTCTTGACCATTTCCTTTCCAAGATAATGATCGATACCTGGTTCATAAGAAAATGGGGAATTCGTCGAACGAAGAGAAGAGAGAATGCGTTTCGGATGTAAGAAGGTGGAGAATTGTGAGGGAGAAACGGCGGTGGAAGAATTGAACCGAATTGCATCCCGGTGCCCAAAAAGACGTTTCTACAACTTTGAGGTGATTTTGATTTGATCAAATCCAAAAGATCTTGAAGCAATTGTCTCTTAAGAGAGGGTTAGAGGGGCATTTGGTCCTCGAACGAAAGGAAGTGGGTCACTGCCCAATCCTTCAAGGGAGATCTTCCTTCTTCCCCCAAACCTCTACCTCTTCCTTGATATCTCTAGATCTCTTCTCATTTATAACTGATTCATACTCACGGAAAGTTTCCTCCTCCTTCCAAAGAGGTTTCAATTTGCCCATCATGTCTCTACTACTTTCCAAATCCTTACCAAAAGGTTTCTCAATGACGATTCTATTATGACCCTTATCTGAATAGCAATTCTTTTTCAAACCTTCTGCGACTACAGTAAAGACATTTGGTGGTAAAGCCATATAAAATAATCTATTGTTCTCTTTTGAACCACTTCTTTCCTTTTCCAATTTCTCGATTTCTGAATTCAAGTTTTTGAAAGCATCATCTTGATCGTATGCACCTGGAACATAGGTACATGCTTTGAGAAAGGATTGTTTATGAGATTCATCATCGGATTTGAAATGTTCGGAAATCTTGCCATGAAAGGTTTCTAAGTCCATCTTTGTTCTTGCATATCCTATGATTTTGGTGTTTTTGGGTAAGAGATCTAATCTGAAGAGATTGAAGAGAGCCGGGTAGGTCTGGGGGAAGGTGAGGAGTGAGTGGGATGGTAAGAAGAGATAAAGAGGAGGGAATGAAAAGGCATATAGAGAGAGTTAGATGATCCGGCAAGCATAGTGAGGAGTATCAGAGGTAGATGGGTGGAGGTAAGGGAACGATGGAGATAAAGAGATGCAGTCAAGATGGGAAGGAGATGAAGAGCTCACCTTTTTCTTTGCCAGATCACCAGATGCACCGAGGACTGAATAGATGGTAGTAAGTAGCGGAGTGAGGAGAGAGAGGAAGAGGGAGGATGAGAGGATGAACGAGTGAAGGATAAGATGATGATTAGAAGATGGCAATGATCGACTGACTGTCTCTCTCTCTCTCTATCTACTTACCTACGATGACGGTGTCACCTTGAAGAGAAGCAGCACCAGATCCAGATGGCATGTTTAGTGAGATGAGTCAGTGAGTGAGTAGGATTGAGTGTTGTTGTTGGCAGAAGAAGAAGAAGGAGAGAAGGACAGAAAGAATCTTCTCCTTCTTGTCCTCTCCACCTATAAACTGCTTCTATGCTCATCAGAGTCTTTCCTTCCTTATCTTCAATAAGCAATTCCATTCGATACAGAACATTCACTACAACAAGCATCAACCATCTCTATCTCTCTTATCGCAGTATGGATGTTTCCACCAAAGTGACTTCTCACAATCAATATCATTCAAAAGGTTTGGATTTCAATCATTTATCTCCTTCTCCAATCAAACTGTTCCATTCCTGGTTTCAAAATGCAATCCATTCCAAAGTATCAGAACCAGAAGCAATGTGTATCTCAACCTCTTCATTACAGAGAAATCCTCAAAATAATCAAATCATCTCTTCAAAACCTTCTTCTAGAATGGTCCTTTTGAAGGAATTAGACGATAAAGGTTTCCTATTCTATACTAATTACGATTCTAGAAAGGGTAAAGAAATAGAGGAGAACCCTTATGCTAGTGCTACGATTTATTGGAGAGAATTACATCAGTCGATCAGGATTGTTGGTAGGATTCAGAAGGTGAGGAAGGAAGAAAGTGAGGAGTATTTCAAATCTAGACCTTTGGGAAGTAGAGTTGGAGCTAGAGCTAGTCCTCAATCTCAAGTCGTAAAGAGTAGAAAGGAATTGGAAGATAGAGTCAAAGAAGAGGAGAGGCAATGGAAGGTGGAAGGTGCTGCTGGTTTGGAGGGGAAAGAGAAGAAATATGAGAATGATCAGGACTTAGTCCCTTTGCCAGAGAATTGGGGTGGTTATAGAATCATTCCCGAAGAAATCGAGTTCTGGGTTGGCAGAGAGAATCGATTACATGATAGATTTAGGTGAGTCAGATTGGAGTTGATAAGAGATGAGAATCGTTCTCAACTCTTGAGTCCTTCTCTAAACCGTCTTTACAAGTCACAATGGTCTTTGGAAAGTGTTTTTCCTTGCTCAGATCGAGCTCTGTTTGACCTCGGAAGCTGAAATAGTCGCTGAAGGAGACACTTTGAGTCCCTAGCTCTCTTCTTCTCCATCTACTTTACCTTCGACCTTCCCATACTTGCTGCGTCATGAGACTCTCTTCGACTCATTCTCTGACAAAGTCTTACTGACGCTTCCTCTTTCGCTTTCTCTTCTCTTGTTTTCTTACCAACGTCTCTTCTCGGTTTCCTTCCACTTCTTATTCCAACCAAAACGCCGTATTCGTTTCGACAAACTTGCCATCATCTTCTCCTCTCTCATCAAAACAAGGTACACACGAGATCCAGATTCAACCAAAGATGCAAATCAAGATGAATGGAAAATCGATCGTTTAGGTCCTTGAGCATATCAAAGCATTCCACTCGTAGGGACAAAGATTTCAATTGTTGTCATCTCTTCTCTTCAATGTCTTCTCTTATTTTGCTGTATATTAATCACTCGTCTTCTGGTTCAATCCAAAAAGAAAAGTAATGGATAGATTAGACAAAAAGTTTCGAGAGGTGTTTCTAGATGATATGAAGGCCATGATTGAAAATCTTATTAGAGAATCGTGAAGTTATGCGAATAGATGAAGGGAACAAGGAAACAAAGTATGAAGAACAGAACTTTACGTGCATATGATGGAGGTTGCGAAATGGATTTCATAAAAAGAAACTCTAGTTTGATGAGATGGGGAGAAATAGAAGAAATGCAAACTCAATACGTATGAGACAGACAAAGTTACGAATGATTCTTAAATAGACACAAACTTTCCACCTCTGACTCGGAAATGATTGAGATTCCTTGATAGGCGTTATGGTTGTTGGTTTTTGATAGAGCTATTCAGTGAGCTCCACCACGAGCTTCTCCTTCGTTGGAAAGAGAGACCCAGAGACCATTGATGAGAATCAAGAGGGATCCAATGACTGACAAAGGTTCCAAAGGAGTCTTGAATAGAATCAATTGCCAGAGAGTGGCGAATAGAATCTGAAAGAAAGAGTTGTCAGAGAAGAAGAAAAGGTGTTAGGGTCACGACTTACGAGTATACGACGACATGCCCTTTTCACTCTACAAGATGTGAGAAACTTCATCAATCTTGAAATCTCAACTCACCTGACCATAGGATACCACAGCTGCTCTTCCAGCTTTCTCACGTTGCAGACCTAAAGTTTGAAAGACTTGAGCGATCAAAGACATGACTCCAATCATGATCAAGAAGAACAAACTACTCAATCTCTGAGGCCAGACGAATGGCTCGCCTCTAAGCAACATCAAGAAAGCCGAAGAAACCCAAGAAACCAAAGAAAAGTATTGGATTGAATGATAGGTTGAAGCTTTCTTTCCAATGCACCTCAGACTGACCCAAGCGCAAGACATTGCAAGGACTCCGAGAAGAGAAATCAAAACTGCAACTGATCTTGACATTGATCCAGACGTCGAAGTTGACAGGAGTTGTAGAAGGCTGTCTTCTTCTCCTTCTGAAGGTGGCAAAGGGTAATCTACGTCTCCACCTCCTGGGATTCCTTCTCCTGGTCCTCCATTTCTACCAAAGATCGCTTCTGGACGTGCGATTAGAACTACTCCACAAAGGGATCCTACTCCAGCTAGAGCTTCTTTCAGAGTGAAGTTCTCTCCTAACAATAAGAACGCCAGGACTCCAGTGACTAGAGGACCAAGAAAAGTGATGCATGTCGCGTCACTCAACGTCAAAGCTTGGAGAGATAGATATAAAAAGTATGTCGAAGTAAATCCTGCGAAACCTCGGACGAAGAGTAAAAGTCGAGTTCCAGGAGGTCCTGGAAGACTGTAGAGGGACGGAATTGAGATGGAGAGAAGTAAAATCAGTCAGGAGAAACTTCAGCGAAGCCTTGAGACGAATCGGTTTCATGTCTCACTAAATAGAAAGTCTCTTTTTACTCACATATGTTCCGTTTTGGCCAACCTCATGGCGATCACGCACCCAGCCCACATAATGAAGCATTCAGTAGCTACGATTTCAAGAGCTCCCAAAGGGGACCCATCAGAAGAAGATCTATCTTCCGGTCTTGAACCAGGACCTTCCCTTTCATCTAGAATCTTCACAAAGAGATTCATGAAAGAATAACCCAATTGAGAAATAGCAATCAAAATCAAACCGAGATTGGAACCTGGATTAGTAGAATGAGAAACCAAAGCTTCTCTAAGAGTGATTGAGGATTCCATAGGTAAATTAACATTTGAACCTGAAGGATGATAATTTGAATGAGAATAAGGATGATTACCATCTTGCATGGATTGAGGGCCTTGTTGAAATCTCAGATGAGAATGATTCGGTTGTTGAAGAGGAGTGAAAGACAATGTAGATCCATAATGGTTTGGATTTCTGACACCCGTGTACGAAGAGTTTGACATTCCTCCTCTACTCCAAGTCCTCTTCTTCTTATGAGATTTCCTTCCAGATCTTGAAGAGAGTAAAGAAGTCCCAGGTCCAACACTTGCTCTATCCTCTTCTTCTTCAATTTCATCTTCGTCAGTCGAAGAAGTCATTCCGCCACTTTCGATTTGAGATTCTTCATCTCCTCCTCTCTGACGGGATCTTGATCTTGAACCTGAAGCGAATCTTATCCTACTTGGACTATGATTGATAGAAGTACCAGCCACACGAGAGAAAGAAGAAGAATTTCCAGCATTTGATTCTTCTTCCCAAGCTTGAGATTTGAGATAAGCGTTCGGATCAAAGATGCTTGCTGCATCTTCCAATAGATGTCTAGTATCTGATAAAAGAGATCTCTTGTCTTGTAAATCTTCATCCTCTTCTGAGTCAGCATCGGAATGATGACCTTTGATGAAAGAGAGTCTCTTCCTACCTCTACCTCTAGTAGTACCAGAATCCGATGCGATTTCTAAATCCTGATTTCTCACCTCTTCCTCTTCTTCTGTTTCTTCTTCTACCTCTTCCAAACCATGATCTGATGGATCGTTGATCTCTGATTCTAATTCACCATCACCATGATGACCACTGCTTCCCACTGAGATTGCAGAACTGTTTGAAGAATTAGAAACCTGTCTGTTGAGTTTTGGTCTCTCTCTATCAGCCAACCCGAATGAGGAGGTTCTTGCAGTTGGAAGGGAAAGATCCAGATTTTGAATTGGGAAATCTGAAGCTTGAAGTCTTCCTGGAGGTGCGGCTGTGGATGCAACAGGAACCAAAGTTGAAGAGACTTGACTATTCCTTGAAGAAGATGAGTTTGGATTGCTGTTTGAACTTGATTCCACTTCTGTTTCTTTGTTATTTGGCATTGGATGGAGTCAGTTTGCCTGATTGAATAAGAGTGCAAGTTGAATTGCGAGGCAGAAAGAAAGATGATGGGAGTGCAAGACAAAGATTGTCGAGAAGATTCTTCTAATTTCCCTTGCTCGACTCGGACCTCTCCAATCAACATTCCCCTATCATTTCTGACGTGGAACTCAGCAAAGAGTCGAGAGAATCGGAAAAGCCATTTATTACTAAAAGTACAGACAAAGTAGAGACCAAATTGAAAAGGAGGGAGACCACTGAGAACAAATGAAAGTGTGAAGCAAAGAAACGCAATCAGAGCGTGGGATTATCTGGAATGGAATGGAGAAACAAGGAACGAGGATCCTCTTTTTTTAGAATGTACAAGATATTTAGAAAAAGTCAAGAGTAAGGCAAAAGGCGGGTCGGGACTGAGTGAGCGTGTCGAGATGAAGGTGTCACTGAGAGGCGAAGGGTTAGGAAGAAACCGAGAGAGGGAATTCGAG
Source organism: Hemileia vastatrix (assembly GCA_030280995.1). Taxonomy (NCBI): domain Eukaryota; kingdom Fungi; phylum Basidiomycota; class Pucciniomycetes; order Pucciniales; family Zaghouaniaceae; genus Hemileia; species Hemileia vastatrix. The sequence continues at coordinate 169,195 of JASXTE010000046.1, forward strand.
GCTGCGAGAGAATGACGAATTGACGAATTCTATTCTCGAAAGAAAGGTTGGGTTGAGGGGGAGGAAGTGGAACTCTAGAGGTTTGTGACTGGACCCACGGAGATGTTAAATGTTGATGAGCGCTTCTGCTCTCGGTTTTGGTTGAGATGACGAATCTTGGACTCTGATGAAGGATTGGCATTCAGACTTGAAGCGATGTCTTGAGTAGAGGAAACGGAAGGTTCACTCGAAGGACTCCAGAGAGTAAAGTAGAAGAAGAGATGTGTTGAGGATTGATTGTTGCGATTTCCAATTGGACTGAGCTATCTCGAGTTCTTGAGGCTCTAAATAGATCTTGATGAAAGAGTTTCGGAAGCTGGATCATTCCATCCTTGAAGTCTACTGGCCTCCTCGACTACTCAACCACATTTCAGCATTATCTGCATCTTGTTCTCTTCTTTCCCTTTCTATCCTCTCTCTAATCTCTCTTTCTCTCTGACTCTCTTCCGTCGTCGTCGTCGCTGTTTCCGATTCCGAAGTGAAGGCTTCCTGCCTCAAAGGAGAAGGATTCATAGTGGTAGTTGGATTGGTACTTGTAGAGATTGAAAGTGGAGTATTAGGATTTGAGGTGTTTTCACTTGGATTTGTGTTTGGTTCTGAAGTTGAATTTGGATTTGGATTTGAAGTCGAAGTTGATGACTGAGTATTAGATCCCCAATCTCGATCATAACTTGGAGGTAATTCATCCACATCTTCCTGATCATCATCGTCATCCAAAGAATCTCCTTGCAAAAACCCTCCATCCGAATGAACCAAAACTCGTCTAGTACCACCTTGAGAATCAGTTTGAGTCATCAAAGTTCCTCCAGTAGAGCTTTCGATTTCTGCATCCATCAAAGACAGGTCTCCCGTTCGCATAGGAATCGAAGTTCTAGAACCGACCACGTACGAATCAGCAGCACTACCTGCACCGAATTGTTGGAGATCTCTTTGATGATGTTGGACTTGACTTGAACTTCGATTCATTTCAGAAGAACTTTGGTTCGGAGGCCAATTGAAGGAACTAGAGGTTGGAACTGTTGAATAACCTCCGTTTCCACCACTAGAAGGAGAAATCGGCGGGGAATCTTGAGAAGAAGCTTGATTCGGAACCCCACTATAAGTTCCACTCCCAGTCCCACTCCTCCAGGTTCCTCCTGTCGAATCTACAGAAGCGTGAGTTTGAGGTGGGACTCCTCCTTGAGCAGAAGGAGCAGAGGAACCAGTTCCAGAACTTCCGGATCCTGGAATCGCGAAAGGCGAGACGGAGCTGTGAGAAAAGGAAGAAGGGAAGGGGATTGAACAATAGTCAAACTCAACATTCTTGAAGCACAACATTCATCACCTGATCAGAAAATGAGATCTTTCCTCATCACTCACTAAGTTTGATTAACTCCTCTTCTCCATCCTCTACCTCCATCTCTTTCGTCGACTTCGACGAACTTAGGTTCCTTCCACATGAGTTCCTCTCTCTTTCTCTGTTGCCTTTTCCTATAAAGGAAGAAGAGAACTAAAGCAGCGACCAACAATCCAACGGCAACGGTAGCACCAATGACACCTCCAATGATTGCAGCGTTGTTCTTCTTCTCCACTGGATATTCAGAGATTGCTCCGTCTAGATTGTTGAAGCTAGCGATTGGGAATTGAGGAACAATCAGAGCTGTTTGATTGTTGAACAGTCCATCTTCTTTCATGTCTGAAGCACAACTCAGATTTGCAGTAGAGTTCCTATTGGGAGCTATGGTGAAGACTCTGGAAGCACCTCCACCACCACCGAAATAAACTGAATCTCCCATTACTATCTCTAGTAGAGTTCCAGCTGCAAAAGGAATGTAGGTATGGAATTGAAATGACGTAGCATTGATTTCCGTCAATCCCTTGGTCACGTTTGGAATGAGATTGATGGATTGCGGGTGAGAACCTAAAGGCAAGAAGGTTAGAGTGAAAGGTGCCATCCCTCTTAGATCTATGTTGTAAAATAAGACTTCTTCGCATTCTTGGAGTAGACCGTCATCTAGACCTTCAGAAAGGGTTTCCTGTCAAGTTGTAACAAAGAAGGAAATAGAGAAGGTTGTGGGAAAGTTTAGTTCATCGCTCGAGAGGAAGAGAGTCACAAGACAAGCTCGTCAGAACACTCACCAATCCCCAGTAGAAGTTATTATTCTCAGTCCAAGGATTACAACTCGAAGGAGCACCATGATCAGTCGTCATTGAAAGGAGACCACCTAGAATGGAAGAGAAGAAGCCTTTGCGTCAGAATCAAGATCTCTCGGCAATAATGACACAGCAGATCAAGAAACCAGCAAACATCATTTCTTTCAGACTCACTGGAATTGGCTCTTCCCTGACTATCTCCCACTGACACCGAGAAGGCGCTTACATGGCCATTTGGAGCTGGAACCGAGTACTGAAACGTCACCGAATCGTTATTGGGTCCCGATCTCGGATAGTCCGAATCTACTCTCCAAGTTGGTACTGCAGAATAGTTTCCTACGATCCAAACCTAGAGATGGAGAAGAGAGAGCAAGATTGAAAAGAGAGGATCGGAAGGAGTTCCGTTAAGTTTTGGGGAAAGGTCCAAAGGATTTTGTTTTTGGGCAAAGAAGAATTAGATGTGATCGTAAGTCAGTTTCTCATCTCTGGAGAGGATCGAATCAGATCTATAGAAAAACGATTGCATCTGGTCGCTTTTGTATTCAGACCCTCACGTCGATTGCATGCATGATGAGATCAGAAGCAGCAAGCAAAGAGAGGCTTGAGGATCACCACCTTGTGACGCTCTCTTCCTCCAATTCGTACTGACATAGAATCTCTGCTTTCTTCCACCCTGATTGCATTAGAGACAACTGCAAAGGAGAACCTGCAATGCTTTGTAGACCGACACAGCTTCATTCATCCCCATTCCTCAGCTGATCTGATCTTTGACCTTCCCGATTTGGTAAAAGTCAAGATAAGCCACGAATCTCAATGACTACTCACAGTGTAAGGGAAGGCATCATCCGAGACTGGAAAAGTGATATTCAAAGGAGTGCAAGCTCTAGGAAGAGAGAGATCCAAAGGAAGGCTCATGTCTGTGGATGAAGAGGAGGATGACTGACAATTCACTCGACCGATGAGTAGAATCGAGATTGTGAGAGTTAGGATTGCATTGAAGAATGAGAATCTTGATGATGATGATTTGAATTGACTAGGGATTGAGTTTTTCCGCCTTGAGCTTGACGAATGTGACGATTGCTCGAGATTCTTGAGGCTGTGAAGGAATCGAGTAGGAGTGGATGAATGGCTTGAAATCATTCTGACTTGACGATTCTTTGCAGATCAACCTCGGAAGATGATCTGCAACTTCGAATTCCAAAGAAAAGAATCCTAGATCAACGTTGGATCGACTGCCAGAATGCGAGAATAGTGGTGTGAGGTTAGTGGGATGAGAGCAAAAGGCTAGACTTAACAGACAGAAATGGCAGCCAAACCAGACGTAGACTCACCTTTCAAGTTCTACAAAGAGGTTATAAAGCTCTGTAATGTATCGAGGTTATAAGTAAAGTAAAGCAAGTAAAAGAGCATGAATTGAGCAGAGCAATCTATCAACTTGACTCTTTCCCCTAGTCATTCATTCTCTCACGCCTGCTGCCTGCTTCTGACCTGACTCCCTCTCTAAGAATCTTCGATCATCTCCTTCTCTCTTCTAATCAAATTTCTCCCTGACCATGTGTCTTATCACCTTCAAGCTCCTTCGAGTTGGCGTAGCACTTCCGTCCTTGTGCGTCTCGCCCGATTTCAGCACGTCGTCGATCGGCGTCGAGATTGCTCACCGAACTTCCGCCTCTCTTCCGCAGGTATTACATATCGGTATGTAACTGTAGCTATCTGCAACAACGAGGAGGTAACAGGAATAAGGTCTCTTTCGAGAGAGAGAGAGAAGAGAGAAGGAGAGAGAGAGAGAGAGGTAAAAGGTAGAGAGCGAGACTTTCAGAAAACTACTCGTCAAACCAGTAGCTTCGAAAGATTCTTTTCAACACCTGCGTTCGCGTTTTGCTCTTCTCTTAGTTGATCAGAAGGGAAAAAAAGGCTCCGTCTATAATCCCATTACTTGTTGGATCGGCTCAAAGCTCGGCTTGGAGAGAAAGGATCTCGTAGTGTCCAGAAGGAGCTCTAAGAGAACAAGCAAACGCTGGAATCGATGCTTGGGAAAGCCAGAAGACAGGAAACCAAATTAGTGTCAGTCAAGTCGAACCTTGGAGAGATGCTGCTCACAGACGTGTCTTCTGGGCCATGTCCAAACTGGAAGGTAAAAGTGAAGGAGAAGTAGTCGGAATGTTGGTTCTAGCCAAAGCCAAAGATGCTTGGGTTCTCAAATGGTTATTGGAATTCCCATTCGCTCCAAAGGAAACTAGTGAAGATTTAGTCGAACATGTTCTGGAAACACTTCATAAGGAGAATTCCCCTCATCAGCGCTTTGATCAAACGAGAAAGAAGATGCGTTGATTGTGCGTTTTGTGTACAAGAAAGACCTTCGTAAGAGGGGGAAGATTGTGATGATAAATAGATTAAATAAAGATATATATTGAATGTGTAGATGAAAAGAGAATGGCCAAGATGTTGTTGAAGAAGGTGACGCCGTGATGAAAAGACAATTGGGATCAAATGAAGGGAAAGGTTGAGAGAATTGGGTCAAGCTCTCCCTGGAGCAGTTGAATCGGTGGTAACAGATTCCGTATCATCCGTAATAGGTGAGAGAGCACGTCCATATAGATGAGGTAAAGGTTTAGCTTCCAAAGCGTTTGTTGAAGAAAGCGATCCGGAGCTCGACTTGCCATTTGTCCTAACCGACGATGATGATGATGACTTGTTCGAATTACTATTCTTCTCATTATCATCTCTGATCGCATCCAATAGATCTTGTTTCTCTACATGATGAGGTGGTTGATAATCTTCATCTATAGATTGACAATCCAAATAAAGTAAAAGTTGTTTGACGAAAGATTGTTCCAGTCGAGAATTAGGGAAAGCGATGTTTAGCTCCATGGATTCGTTTCGTAAGATGTTTGGAGACCAGACTAGAGCGATGGATTCCGGAGGCATTTTCGTCTGTTTGACCACTGAAGGTGGACAGAAGAGTTGAAGGAAGGAGATGATGAATAGAAGAACTCGTTTGTTGATAGTTGGAAGCTCTCGAACGAGCGCGATGGCTCTAGATGGCGTCTTTGAAGCGGACAGACAATCTTGATACCTGTGAAAAGTAATAAGCGCGGATTTGAGATGCGTCAGCTCGAGGTAAAGGAGTAGTTTCCATCCTTTGAATGAATCTCTCTCTCTCTCTCTCTCTCTCTCATTTTCTACTCACATGTCGTCAGGAATCAGAGGCGAGTCCAGCTCTCTCAACCACAACTTGAGTAGTGAAGTCAAGACAGCCACATCGGTCTCTGCATCATCAGAATCAGCATCGAAGCCCTGAAGATCCGCGAGAGTATATTGACCTCGCTCGATTCTGACCTTGAGTTCCGTAATGATATCCGAATCGCCTGCGACTCGAAAGATACCTTCTCTTTCGGCTCCAACAGCGAGAAGAGCTTCCGTCAAGAAAGTACAGATGATGGGAACCTGGAGAGAGAGAGAGAGAACGAAATTCAGTATGTCTCCAATCGAAGCGAGCGAAAAGACATGAAGAACGCTCTCTTCGACTCACCTTTGCATCTGGATAAGCTTTCTGCTGAACTTCCATGACCTCTTCCAACCTCAAGCCAAAGACTGTAGGATTGAAAGCCTTCCTCCGAAGAGCATTCTATCTCCATAAGACTTGGTGCTCTTCCCCTAGCTCCTCTTCTCTGAACTCTAGCCAAACTACCGATACAATGTCTAGCCATAGCAGTGACTGCATCTCTATCCGCGAATTCCCCACTCCCAGTTGAAGCTTTTCCATTCGAGGCGAGATCAGCTAGATTGGCATGACCTTCAATGAAGTCTCGAAGATAAGAATGAAAAGTCAAAGTAGGAGGGAAAGTGTCCAAAAGAACGCAAAGCAATTGCCAACATCGAAAAGTAGAATCCATCCTTGGGTTTTCCGATAGTTGTTTGAGGACTTGAACGTAGATTTCATCTCTAAGCTTCGGTCCACCAAGGATACCTCTTTCCAACAGCCACCTCTCTTCTTCTAAAACACTTGGTGGAGATTGAAAATTGTTAAAAGAGTCGTCCGAATTCTCCTTTTGATGATGATTCTTTGTTGGAGTACCAAAGCTTTGAATTCCAGCTCCAACTGGTGTTCCTAGACCTGAACTATTCTTTCTACTCGGAGTAGGTCGAGGAGAACCAGGAGCAGGAGAAGCAGTGATGTTCCTATCAGGAACGGTACCATAAGAAGTCAAAGCTAAAGGTGGCAATTTGGAATGAACTGGAGTTTCTCTATCTCCACAGATCCTTAAGATGACTTTGAAAATCTTGACTGCATCCTTCTGCAATTCCTTGTCCAAAGGTAAAAGAGGAGCAGTGATTGGAGTCTTTTGAAAACTACTCAGTTTGTGAGTCGGAGTCTTTCTTCTCAAGATTCCAGCTCGATGAGGAGAGAAGTTGGCCTTCTGCGAAACCTGAAAAGTTGACTTTCCGTATCTCGTCAGCTAATGGAGAAGGAAGGACTCTATGTTCTCCAGTACTGAGTCGAGTAACACCAGGCTCAGAACTCGGTTCGTCGGAAGATTTGGACTTGGAATTCTTTTGATTCTTGTTTGATCCAGTGAAGCTGACCTTGCGAGTCCTCAACAATGACATAGGTCCATTTCGTTTTGCAGGATCTCTTTCTCTTCTGATAGGAGCAGAGATTTCGAAAGAACTTAAAGTCGATAGATCCAAAGACCTTTCAGAGGAAGTCTGATCACCAGAAGGATCCGAACCTCCATGACCTCTCCTTTCACTTCCAGCAGATTGAGTCCTAGTGGCAGTGGGTCGTTTCTTTTCTTCTTTGGAGGGAGGTGAAGGACCTTTTGAAGGATTCTTCGAAGGTGAAGAAGAGGGAGGTTCTAATTGAACGACTGGAATCTTGGTCTTGTTCATTGATGAAGAAGCTTGACTACCATTTGCTGCACTACTCAATCTAGAGCCCAGAGCTCTTGTCCTACCCAGCCCCAGCACCGCCAGCCATGGCATGAGCCATCAAATCGTCTCGACTTCCCATCGTTTGATGTCTCAATCCTCTAACGTTTCCAATCTCTTTGTCGTTCTCGAAAGCAAGGACTTGTTCAATGCTCGGACTATGAGCAGGAGCTGGAGGTTGAGATAGACGTTTGGAAGTTGAAGAAGGAATCGCAGAAGCTACTTTTGGATCCGTTCGAGATTCTTCATCTACATGAGAACTTGCCAAAGCTGATAGATGATCCTTTCCGAATTCAGTCTTTGAGAACCTTCTTCCTAGAGTTGACTCTTGAATAGCTGTCAAAGGAATCACGAAACCAACAGGTCGGATCCAAGTCGAGACTTTGGTTGAAGTATGATAGAAGTAAGGTAGACCTCGAGCTTCGTCGAGAAGTTCCCACCATTGACCATCTGGATTCGGTGGTAGGACAAAAAGTGCCGGCAGGTACTTCCCAACAACAGCTTCCCGTCTCTGGATTAGCAAAGAAGCTCTGTCCGCTCTGAAGAGGAGAAAGGCAAGGGAGAAAGACGATGAGGACGATTAGTCCAACATGAAAATCAAAGAGATGACTTCAAATTGTGATGAGAGTTCTGATCTGATGTAAACCTTATCGACAGGCATCTCCTCGACGCTCTCGACGATATTAATTTCACTCGAAATTCCATCGAACAACACCTTGTTATAATCTTTCCGTCTCCCAACCTTGCATTCTTCTTTCAGTCCCTCGACCGAAATCCCTTTCAGACACTCGAATTCCACTCACCATAGGATCTGTAATGACACACCAGAAGTTCGAAGCCCACTCGTTCGGATTAGGAGTGACTGGAGGAGTCGAAGCAGAAGCAGTCCTTCTAGATTTCGGAGGAGTTCTCAAATTCTGATCCAAATTCGACAATCCACCACCCAAACTACTATTAGTTGAAGTTGAAGCCGAAGAGGTTCTACCATTTATCTGACCAAGATCCTTTCCATTAGGTGAAGAAGATTGTTGTTGTTGTTGAACTTTATGATTATCTTTGACGCCAAATCCACCCAATTTTGGAGTTGTAGATTTAGAAGGGATACCATTTCCAAATGAACCAGAAGATAGATTCTCATAAGTCAAAGAATTGATTTCTCTATCTATTGAATGAAATCCAGTCTGACCGAATCTAGTATTTGAACTAGATGGGGGTAGATTAGGATCATCATAATAATCATCTGTTGAACTCAAATCATCCAAATCGCTTGGATCGGTCATTGTGGATTCTGATCTTGGAGGAGGAATTGCATGAGCGTGAGTACCTATCCTTGGAGTAGTCAATAGAGTTTGTTGAGAAGTAGAAGGAGTGAGATTGGTAGTGGGAGTATGAAAGACATCATGAATTCCAGAAGAAAGGAGGGGAATTGGAAGAATGATTTAACCTTTCTATCTGGGATGAAGTTGGGATTCTATTTAGATTTAGATTTGACAAAGTAGGATGATGAGAATCGATTCCTCTTGATTTGGATAAAGATTTGATTCCATTTCCCAAATGAGGCAGTTGAGTGGATTCATCTGAATTGTGACTTGAATGATTCGAAGTACTTGAATTGGGTCTAGTGTCTATCAGATCTGAAGCCATTTCTGCTGAAATGTCACCCAATGCTATTGGAGGAGGAGTTGGAGCAGAGATTGGATCTATTTGGAGTAATCTGGAAGAGGTGGATTGGAAGGATTGATTGGAAGTAGAGGTAGAGATGAGTCCCTCATTTCTTCGGTTTCGTGGTTGAGTTGGCGAAGATAGTGAAGTGGCTGGATTCATCATCTTTGGGGATTTGATATCTCTTTTGATCAGAATAGAGAAGGATGAAGATAGAGTGGCTCAGGGCCAAAAGCAGCCAGAAAGATTGGAAGGGAGGGGATAGCGAGTAGCAGACTGGAATGAGTTCTGACAGAGAGTTGTTCCTTCCCTCTTCCTCGATGCTATCGCTTTTGATGTCGAGACTCTTGCTTGATCTTTATTCGTAACTTGTCATGTGCTCGATCTTGAGATTAGAAGTGCGACCTAATTTGTTTGTGTTGTTTCGCAAGATGGAGTTGCTTCTTCTCATCTTACTTTTTGTCATTCGTCCATCTCGCTGTTATAGAGACCAATAAGACGCAATCAAATCAAAACATTCTATCTTCTATCTGCCTTCATTTGGTTCATTTGCAAGAGCAAGGCTTCGACACTTCGACACCTCTAAAAGCTCATCAAGATTCCAAGATGTCCCCTACGGATTGGAAACAGCTCTTAAACTCGATGTCTCGATCCTCAGCTCTTCTTTCTACTTCTCTTCTCAAACTTAGCTCTCAGTTTTCAATATCCCCTGACTATTGCGAAAATGGATATATCAGGAGATGCCCTCTACACTCTCGCTCTCTCGCTCTCTCTCTCTTGTGCAATTCCACCTTCTCAAGCGCTGCTCCCCTGACTCTCCCATCGAGCTTCCTGCTCTCAACATTATGCATTTCTTTGACGTTAGAGATTGCTTGAACCAATCCTGCCAAAGACTCTTACTTACGCCTCTCGTCATGTCTCTGAACGTCAGGGACTGTCGGCGTCATCCAAGTTCTCGCTTGGCCTCAGAATCCTGCTTCGAAGCTTTTCTTCTTCTTTCCTCCCCTCCCCCTCGCAAGGTATAAATAGTCGATGCATATTCATTCTTCAAACTTCACTTTTCCTTTTCTCAATCTCTTCCAAATGGTTTCAACTTCCCTACGTCTGGCTCTTCTAGCCTCTGTCGCTTCTACTTCATTGGCTGCACCAACACTCAACTCTAGACAGGATTCCTCTTTGGATCCTTATCCTCAACAAGACTTGGTCACCTTTGGTGATGATGGAAAGTTCGAAATCATGGTCGTAACAGGTGAGTTCCTCAAAAGAAAGATTGACGTCTCGTCGTCTTATAAGATGCACGTTCAAACTCTCTCTCTGACTGTTTGATCATCTCTACTTCTCTTTTCCTTTGCACTTCTCAGACACTCATTTGATCGACAATGCTGATGATCCAGCCACTGGAGCTGCTTATTACAACCAGAAATCCGCAGATGCAGTCACCACTTACATTCAACAGAAGAAACCTAACTATGCAGTTCATTTGGGTGATCTAGTCAGTGGAGAGGTGGCAAAGGACGCAAACGAAGTCTCTGCTGCTGTCAAGCAGATCTTGACTCCAATCGTAAATGCTGGTATTCCATTCTCTACCACAAAAGGAAACGTAAGTTTCATGAATCGAGATGGAGATATGGTGGACTCGAGAGTCTTTGAAGGGGGACAAAAACAACGTGCGCTAATGCCTTCTTTCTCTCTTTCTCCTTCTTCAGCACGACAATGATATCTACTCTACTCACGAGTCTATCACCGGTTACGAAAAGGAGCTGTCTTCAAGTCTTTCTTACACTAGGAATGGTGGAAACTTCGACCAATACTCTTCCGATACTTACTGGGTTCCGGTCTACAAAGACAAATCAGCTCAAAGAGGTTCCAAACCTTCCCTTCTACTTTGGTTCTTCGATTCCCGATCTGGACATACTCTAGGTGGTCAAGGAGGTGTAGACGGTTGGGTCGATCCAGCAGTTGGTGAGTTCGACATTCCAAAGAGGCTGGAAATCGAAATCGATCGTTTCGTTTGAACCGAACCTTGACTTACCATTCGTCTCCTTCTCTTTCTCTTTCTTCACTCTCTTAGGTGACTGGATCAAGTCCGAAGCCTCAAAGATGGAAGCCGCATGGGGTGATCTACCTTCTGGAATCGCCTTCGTCCACGTTCCTTCTCACGATTTCGTTCAAGCAGCAAGTGAGGATCCATACCAAAGTCACGTCGGTGGAGTCAAGAACGAGACTGTCTTTGAAACCGAGAACAGAACTTATCCAGGTCTCAACGATGATGAACCATTTGCAGGCCAAGCCAATGATAATGGTTACACTGGAGCAGATCGTCCATATCTCGAAGCTTTCACTACTTCTCCAACTGGAAACGCTAGAATTCACGCTATCGTCTCTGGACATCAACATGGAAATGATTGGTGCTCACCTTCTTCTTTGAAGACTAGCAAGAACCAAATCGTTCCAGTTTGTTTCGCAAAGCACTCTGGTTTCGGTGGTTACGATTACGCAAACTGGAATCACGGTGTCAGAACTTTCCAATTCGATCTCTCAAGCGTTGATAACCAAGTCGACACCAACATCAGATTCTTGACTGGAGAGACACGTTATCAAGCCACTCTCAACGACGATTGGGCTAACCAAGTGCCAGCTTAAGTCTCGTCTTTTCCTTTAAGAAAGTGCTTTCGCTCATCTATGTACTGCTTTTGTCTATCTGCTTAATCTGTGAAATGTTTATTGTTAATCTGATGTCTAAAGACTTCTTTCTTTGTGAGATCCTGAGCGCTTGAGCGCCTGAGCTTTTGATATTTCGCAGTTTCGAACATCTGCTAGATGGAGCCACGGCGGCTGTGTTGTTTTCTTTCAATCAACTGACAGTCTATGTACATACCCCTTTTCAGCTGATCACAAACAAAGACTCAAGAAAAAGCTTGATTGCGCCTCTAAGACTAGACAATGCATGACCAGCGTGGTCGACGTTTTACTGAGACTCTCTCGTTGGCGCATGGTCGCTTTCCGTCTTTGTTCTTCCTTCAGCCCATGGTATAAATTCAAGATGAAATCCTTCTCCTTAGACCATATTCCTTCACCTACATCCTCTCTTCTTTCATCTTCTTCATGAGGCCTTTCCACTTCCTATTGGGATCGCTGTCAGCGCTTCTCGTCTGCTCAGCTCTTCCCACACCGCTCGATCTTCAAGCTGCTCTCAACGCCACTGCAAGATCCACGAAGGGACTGACGATTCCGCTCACGAGACACAAGAGAGCTACAGCAAGTGGAAAGAAGATCCTAAAAACCAGAGATTTGGGAGACGTAGAAGTATTTGATAGAGGCGACGATTATGGGTACCTTGGGATGATTTCGATCGGCTCCCCTCCGCAAGAATTTCAAGTTCTACTCGACACTGGAGTGAGTGACGGCTCTGCATACATATTCAAACCATTCCAAGAGCTTCAAAAGAGTATTTCATGAGCTGATATTGATCAACCTTACCTTCCCTTATCCTCTTCCAGTCGACTCTCCTGATGGTCTTTGGAGCAGAATTCTTTTCTTCGGAAAATTTCGCCCTTGACAATTCACCTAGAGGGCCTCCATTTGATCCACAAAAGTCTTCAACCTTCTCTTACATTAAAGCAGAACTCTCTGATCAGCCTCAATCAGTCTCTTATCAATACGCCGACAAGTCGTCTTTCGTGGCATATCTTGCTCAAGGTGAGTGAAGATACACGTCCTTCTCAAAAGGTCAAGCGCTCGTCGTTGACTTGACCTCTTTCGATATCACTCTTTTCAGACACTCTATCTTTCGGTGGCTACGAGGTAGGAAATGCTGCATGGTCTTTGGGAGTACAAGGAAACTATTCTGCTGGACCAGGGGTCAGTGGTATTCTGGGACTTTCCTGGGCTTCGATAAACGCAGGACCAAATCGGTACGATCAAACTTATACAGTCGGTCTCATCGAACAGCTATGGAGATTGGGGGCTTTGGAACAGCCGCTTTACGGCTTGAATCTCTTCACTCAGAAGAACGCAGCTCCTTCACTCGATTCGATAGCTCCTGGAGGTCATTTGACGATTGGACATCTCGACGATACTTTGTACGATGGAGAGTTCTCATACAGCCCTCTGGTTCTGGACCCCAATTTCAGTAATGAATTTCCTGGTAGCTGGACAGCTCAAATCGACTCGTTCAAGGTCAACGGTCAAGTTCTGCCTGGTTCAACGCTCGACGTGCTCTTCGATAACGGAAACACGGTCTCTCATCTTCCCTATTCGCTTCTGGAGAATGTACTCTCTCAGTAAGTCTTCGAGCGTTAGAGGGAGAGAGAAGGAGGTTGGGATGTTCAAAGAGAATGGAGAGATGCTAATCATTTCGAACCTCATGGACTTGACAATTTGACTGACTTGACTAACTTGCCTCTTTTCCAATTCTTCTCTTTGCAGGATCGACACCTCTCAATATCCCGTTTACTACAGTGCAGAGGACAAGACATGGTACTTCTCGTGCCCAGAGAATCTTCCAACCCCGTTCGAATCTATCACTCTAACATTTGGAGGTCGAGACTTCGATTGGCCTTTCGCCTTTCTGGTTCAATACATCACGAGCACTGGGGACGGAAACCGACTTTGCACTTTATCCCCTCGTACTGCGAGTGATGGAGGTCCCTTTATCTTCGGAGCTGATTTCTTAAGAGTATTCTATTCAGTCTTTCGCTTCGATCCTCCGTCAATTGGCCTCGCAAATCTCAAACCTGGTCTTATAGAGTCGGAAAATCCAAAAGCAACCAATCCTCTGCTGATTCCAACTATAACCAATTCAGATTACAGTTATTTGGGCTTGCAAACTACACCAGCTCTTTATTCTCCAAGTCCATATCCCATTCAGTCAGCTTTCAAGTCTGTGGAGAACGAAACCAAATGGTGGAATACAAATACTCAAATACTACCGCTTACTCCCACTTTCCTCGGTGACCTTCCTGCTCCCACGGGTTCTCCCGCCAATCAACCATCTCGAGGTTCTGGATCTCAAGGAACAGGAGATCAAAAAGCAGATGGTCATCCAAACGGTTCTTCCAAGCTGATCTCATCCACAGTTCTGTTACTTGCAACGCTCGCCAGTTTCGCTTTGTCAACAGCAATTCTCAATTTCTAGTGTTCTTCTGACCTTATTCACGATCATTTATGTAATCTAATATAATATCTCTTGACTCTAGAACGAAAAGAACTTGCTCAGGAGGAAGAAATAAGAAGTAGAAAACAAAAGCTGCTTGTCCGTTTGGCCAGCCAAATTGGAGCATGAACGACCATCGATCAATCAGAGGAAAACGGTCCAGATCAGATCGAATGTGTCTTTCTGTCAAGCAGATTCAGACTGTATAGATGCTCGAAGAGAACTCGAAGCAAAGGAATGAAATGAATGCGATTCAAAAGACTTTGATCCCCGTCGACAATCTGCTGAGGATGAAACCCAGACCCAAATCTTCCTCTTGCCTTCTCTCCGCTCGATTCACTTTCATTTTGATGCTCCAAAAAGGAACACTGATCATATCCAATCAGTACTTTTCTTCGCTTCTCTCTGTTCCTGATCAATCTCTGCCTCTCTTTGCCTCTCTCTCTCTCACTCTTCTCTCAGTATTCTTCGTCATCCGAATCGCTCTTTTCTGCCATTGCTTGTTCCGCCACTACTTGTTCCCTTTCGACTTCTTTTCTCTGAAAGTACTCCTCCTCCTTCTTGAGCTCGGCGTCCTCGTCATAATCTTTGAATTCGTCCCCAGTCATGCTTCTCATGCCTCCATGATAGCGTGCCGCGAGATGAGAGATGTCGACTCTCAAAAGGGATGGGGTAAGACAGGATTGAAAGATCTGCAGCATTGAATTGCATGCTTCGACTGTAAGAGACTTGAGTTTTGAGAATTCGATTGGTTTCTCACTGATCTCCTTGATCATTTTGAAGTCACTTTCATACTTGATGAATCTTTGAGAGGATGAGGTTTTATCTCTGTTCATTGGCCATCTTGAGATCCAAATCTCGGAAATCTCGGTGAGAGAAAGACGATTCGAGGTCAATAGTCTCATAAGATCTTGAAAGACTGATGATTTCGTTTCTTCATCTTCATATTCCAAGGTGATTGCAATCTCCTCCATCTTCCCCGTTTGGGATCTGGAAAAGAAGTCCAAGAAGAAGATCGAGTCTTTGTCTATAACTAAAAATTTGAGGTTTGAGAAGACAGGTAGTTCCGACCCTTGGAATTTCTTGACAAACGACACGCTTTCGAAAGAAAAGCTCCATTTGGGATAGCAATAGCTGCATCTTCCCGAGAAGATACTTTCTACCGACAGACTAGAAGCAGCTAGGGCTTGAGTAGATATCTGACTGGATCCTGACCGGATTATTGACTAACACCTTGACCTTTGGAAGTTGAAGCAGATCTAGTAGCTCGAGTAACCTCTCAGAACCGGCCTGAGTGACGTTTACATCCAACTTCTCTAACTCTACTAAAGTGAACGATGAACCGAGTAACAAGGTACCTTCCAAGTCCGACTCCAAGGCTCACCCTGAGTTCTGACGAGAAGCTCTTTCAATGACGAGCGAGAAGCTCTCAGAAGATGAGAAAGGTTTACTAAATCGATTTGTCGTTCACGACTACTAGTCGAACTGAGAAGAATATCGAGGCTTTTGAGATTAGGAGCAGAGAGACCGTCAAAGATCCCGTGTCCTAGCTTTTCCATCGAGACCAACTCTAGAGTTTCGAGACTCTTCAGAGAAAGCTCCAAAGTAGTTGGAGAAGTCGACGACTTGATGACTGACACCGCTTCAATTCTTAGCTTCTTCAACACCCCGCAATGACTGAGAATTGATTGTAAGGCCTCTATGGGTATTTCGAGGATTGAGAACGTGATTAAACCGAATCCGTGGGAAAGACAAAGGTATTCCAAGCTGGAACCAAACCAGACTGTAGAGATTGCGATTCCCAGTCGAGATTAACTCTGTCCAGCCTCAGCTCCATCGACTTAATTGCAGAGACAAGGCTGGTAGATGGAAGTTCAAGATGTCTCATCGGATACCCACTATGAACATTTTTCCTGAGATCCAACCTGAGGAAAGATAGGTGGGGACAATTGAAAACGAGATCCAAAGCAGCTCCAGGAAGTTGCTTTCATCGAAGCGAAGCTTCAGTTCCTTGAGAGATGCAGCTGATTTTTGAATTTCCTGAAAGAACAAGTCGAATGTTTTTCCTCTTTCAATTGATCTTCACCTTTGAGACTCTCGAGATAGCTGTCACTCATCTCGAACATCTCGAGGGAGTTGCCAGCGAAATCCTGAGCTTTCTTGAGAAACCCTAAGCATCATAGACCATCTCCGTAGAAGGGTTCGTTTAGAAGACAGTCAGTGACAGAGAATTTCTTGGAGCCTAGATCAGATCCACCTAAAGCCATAGAAAATGGAAATGGAAGCGAGAAGTGAAGTTCTTTGAGACCTGCCATGGTTTGATCCAGTGACACAGCTCCTTGGATGATGACTTGAGAGAGCGAAACGGTGTCAGGAGAGGTAAAGCAGTCGTCTTCGGAAGAGGCGGTTATGTAGAATCTCTCCAGTTGACCTCTGGTTGCTAGACGGAGAGTGGTGAGAAGAGAAGTATAGCTGTAGGAAGTTGCTGCCATAGCATTGTCGAACGTGAGCGGACGATCGAAACGCTCCAGTCTGGATGCTTTAGCCAATTCATTCCAGAAAGAAATCAGGTCTAGATGGATCTCTCTGTAGACGTGAGAAGATCTGGCAGCTAGATCGCTGATGAGTTGCATGAGCTCTATTTGACTAAGACTATCTTCGATGCTAGTCAGATCTAGGTTCCGATGTAAGACTGAGTCTACTAATATCTCTCTTCTCCATGCCTTTGAGACGGAATTGCAGCGAGTGAGGGCAGGAGTAGAGAGATAGGAGAAGATTTGGGTGAGTGCTTCTGACGAGAGGTGCTTGATTGGATCGACCATGTTGCTGATGTGTGAAGGTTGTTGAAGTGATGATGTAGTCTAGTTCTTGATGGATGAGGAGAAGAATCGAAAACGAATCGAAAAAGAAAGGTGGATGGTTGGATGGTTGTGGTAAGAAGGAAAGAAGAGAAGATGAAAAATTCATGACCATGATCATCGACTTGGGCCGCGCGAGCCTCGAGCCTCGAGGCTCGATCAAAAGGGATCGAAGTTTCGAATTTTGACTTTGATCATCTTTCTTTTCACACATCACATTCTTCTTCAATTCTGAATGACCAGCAAAAGAACTCAAGAGAGAAGAATGCCAAAGCTAGAAGAAACCCTTCTCTCAAAGTTGTATCAGTGCAAGAGCTACTCTTTGCAATCTTCCAGCTCCTTCCCCTCAAAGAGCAACAAGATGAAACTGGTCAGCAAGCATCTTCAGTCTTCTACTTCTTCTTTCCACTCTTACCTGAAATTGGGACCATTCCCACTGTCAATCTGGATCAACAACATTCTTCCTCTCCTGTCGTACGAAGCTCTTAAAGCTCTTCAGAGAGTTTCAAAGCTAGCCAGCGAAGCTTCCTACTCGAATCCGGATTCTCTCTTTCTTCTCTCCCTTCAGTTCAACAAAACTCGAAACTCTTCTCGAATCCGTTCCATATGCAGATACTGAAAGCAGAATGAAACACACTCACAAGGTCTTTCACTCAACCTATTCCGATGCAACTGAAGAGTCACGATTCGATGGAATCAAAGTTGAGCAACATCCAATCTTGGATCATGAGATCATCCAATACACTATGGGAGAATCAATTTCAGAGGTCAAAGTTTGGATTAGAAAGGCATTCAGCGTCAAGAAGAATAATGCCTATTATCAGAGGTCAGAGCCATTTCTTCAAGACCTTTCCGTCTTCAAAGAAAACGCTACTCAGCCTCCAGCTTCCAAGCTCCTTTTGAAAAGAATGATTTTGGATACCGATGCTTTTCATGATGATCATTACGAGTATATGGGCTTCCAGATCCAGAAAAAAGATGGCCAAAGAGTAAAGAATTGAGAATGAATGGGACTGGTTTGGAAGGAGCGGTAACTGTTGAAGATATTATGAGGGCAGTCATTAAAGTTGTCGATCGTCATCCAGAGCGTGAGTGAAACTTGAGCAGTCAGAAAGTACTGGCATTAGAAGAACCGAGACTGAGACGTCGAAGCTGTCTCGTCCCTTCTTCCGTTCCCTTTAGATCATGGCAATGATACGTGGGATTCGATCGACGACTGCTACATTGACCAAAAGGGTCAACTGGTTATAACTAACATTTTGTGGAACTAAAGAGTAAGTTTCTTTCCGTCTTTCCAATTCAGAAGCCCATGTTCTGACGCTCCGCTTTCCCCACTCTCGTCGACTAGCAGATGGTCACGTATGCACGCTGATCGATCCGCAAGATCGCCAGTATTGTAGTCTGGAGTTGGAGAAACGGGTTTGATCTGGTATCCAACGAATTTTTGATGCTCTCAATACGATTGGAAGCTCACTAGTCCATCGCTACTTAAAGCACAATGCAAGAAAGTTTGAAAGTGTGAAGCAGACACTTCCTTCCTTCGATCGACATCTGAAATGGCATTCCGAGAAGTGGTGATTGAGAAAATTCATAAATTCAGAGTTTGGTGACAAGAAATGGGTATAAGAAAAGACATTGAAAAGAAGATGTGCGCGTCGAGACGTAGAGACTACAGATCAGCCCAGATGTGGCACCAGACTCAACAGTCTTTGAAGCTCTTGGACAACTTCCGCACTCAGATTTTTTGGATCTAAGTCAGAAAGAGAGTCCAAGCTCAGAGTTGAGCCCGTGGGATTCTTCTTCTTGTCGCCCTTTTCCTTCGAAGCTGAAGATGTCGGAGTGAGAATGGACGATGCCCTCGTGGAAGGTGAGGTGGTGATGGAAGCAGTGTTCATAGCTGCTTGCGAACCAGACCCAGTCAAAGAAGAAGTAGGGGTAGCAGTAACTTGAGTCTTGACAGCGCTCCCGTCCGCCACAGCAGTTGGAGTCAGCGCAAGCGAGAGAGAAATGCTCTGGATCAGATCAGATCCACTTAGACGGATCGTTCCCCTTTTTGGAAGGCACTTGGTGAGACGGTTGGACTTGAAATCGGTTTCTTTTTACCCCAGTTCCCACTGATCGTTTGAATGGGCTGGACCATCAGTCATCGTGTTCTTCGTGTTGACAAAGTCTTTCGGCTCTTCTTGAGGAAAGCTGTCGACAGGTGAGCCAATCCTATCGATGGTGGATCGAATCTGAAAGCTGAGAAGACGTTTTTGAGGAAACTTGCACCTATGACTGGGATTCCATCTGTAGCTGAGATGATATAGCTACAAATCAACTTCTTGTCCTCTGTTTCCATGCGACTCGATACTAGATCCTCGAAGTCGATAGGAAACTGCTCTCCCTCCGTACTCTACTGTGAGATTCAGTAGTGCTTCAGAGGACTCTATTGGCGGACATGGTCCAGAAACAGAACCTGAAAAGACGAAGAGAGAGACCAAGAAAGGTCAGACATAAAGACTAAGCGAGCCGCGAGGCGAGGATCTCGTCGACTCACCATCTGGGTAGATCTGAGGTGCATCTTCTTCTTTGACGTTCGAGAACATTCCCATTACCAACTCAGCTGGAAACGACAAACCAGCCGTGCCTGTGTCGAAGAGAGCGGTCATCTCTTCAGATCCGTGAAGCTTCTTTCCGTTGACTACGAGAGAACTGTTCAACGAGAGGGATCAAAGTCGAGGGAGTCGAAGATCAGAAATCAGATCACTAACAAACAATCGAAGTAATTCTCGTCTCTCTTCCAAACTCACTCGACTGATGCACTCCACATATCAGGCTGTTCCGCGCCCTTGGTGGATCTCAAAGGTTTCCATTTGACGTCGCCTTGGAATTGTTCGCTGTCAGCTCTCCAAGAGTAAAGAGACCACCTTTGCTTTCCGAGGTCCAGTTGACACCTTGTTGCTCTGCGTTTCTGAGCATCGCAAAACTGAAGAGCGGATCTTGCAATAGATCCTGACGCCACATCTGCTCTACGAGTGGAGTGGAATTGGTGCTAGATTTGGTGTTACCGACATTTGAAGAAGACCATCCTAGACCCAACAGACCAGAGATATCACCTGGAGTCGAAAAGGATCCCTTTTTGGCGACGGCGAAAGGCTGGTTCTCGACTGCAGAGCGAAGAGAACAGAGGTTTAGAAGGTGAGTTGTCGCTCGATTTCCTTCGAAGTGGCCTCTAGCCCGGCGTTTCACTCACTCGTAAGACCTCCCAAAGACACAGAGTCTTGAACAAAGTCGAAGGTATAGTTTGAACCATCTCCATAAGCGTAGACGCACTCCTGACCACCACAGGTGAAGTTCTTGAGAACCGTCGCATTTGATGCATCGAAAGGGGCTGCTCGAACCGATTCGTCACCCTCTGAGACTTGATACTGATCGATGAAGTTCTGAGAGTAGACCATTAAGAGGGCGCTGCCAGTATCCAATTGTATGTTCAAAGTCTGATTTCCGAAGATCATCTGTGCGTCGTACTCTCTTAGAAAAAGGAAGAGAACGTAGAAAAGGAGACGGTCAGCTTTGTCGACACCTCGTAGCTTTCACTCCTGATCATACACTAGATACGGAATCATGAATCGAACTCACCCGTCGTAACCACCATCTCTCAAGTCGTCTTCAGGTCCAGGGTCGTCGCCCGCAAGTTTGGAAACTTCTTCGGTTTGCTCTTGACGGACTTCTTTCTTCTTCCTCCCATTGGAATCTTGTAACTCTTCTTAGAATGAGTACCTCTAGAAGCTACCAGAGCTCTAGTGCTGAGATTTGAAGTTGAAAGAGAAGGTGAAAGGGCGCTCGATCGATCCACCGCATTGTCGATTCGCTGAATCGGAGCAGTGGAAGATAAGAGGCGAAAGAAACCGAAAGAAGAAGTAAGCTGTGGACCAGCCACAGTTGGGAAAAGAAAGTAAAGTTGAAGAAGAAGAGGAAGAGTTTAAAGGAGGAAGGAGAGGAAAGGAAGAAAACTCGAAGAAATATATATTTCTCATCTCTGATATAGAGTGACGCCGAGGGGCGAGGGCGCTCACTCTATCACTCATGTATCGATTCATGCACGCCTCTTGACGCTAATTGGATCACGAAACCGTTTCAGAAAAGAACAAAGAGATACAAAGAAAATGGACAGACCAGTAAATGCAAGCAGAGAAGCTAAGGCGGGCAAACAAACGGCTGGGGAGAAATTATAACAACAATGAAAGAGATGATGGGTTACAAGAAAATTGAAATCGAAACGAGCAAAGAAATGAAAATTGGACAATCTAAAGAAGAAAGAATCGACGAAACTCTAAAGCTACAGCGTAACGAGAAGAAACCAGCGATGCGAGATTGACGATGAGAGAACGGGAGGAGAGCTTTGAACAGATTGAACCATCGATGCAAAGACTGAATCGTAGGAACTTGAAAGTTGAACTAGAATAAGTTGAACTAGGATAGGGATCAATTTCTAAGCCCAAACCTTGTAGAAGATGCTGTTTGGATCTTTGTTTGAGCCTTTCTTGATCTTGATTGAAGCGAATCTTTTCTTTCCTTCTAGATTCGGTTCTGCTGAAGATGTGACATTGGTTTGGACTATTATTGGATTTAGAAAAGCCAAAGCTACCAGTGGATAGCTTGTTCTTCAACCTAGGTTGATCTGATGGAACTTCTAGATTGGAAGAAGAAGAAGTTGCAGAATCAGCTTCCGACAGCTCCAAATCGATTTGAGATGATCTGGCTCTAAGACCCAAGAATGACGATTGGTTCTTCTGAATCTTGGAAGGTTGCGAAGTAGTTTCGACATGTTGAGGATGATTCAATAGATCCGTCGAGAGTCTAGTGCCGTAGAATCCGAGTGAAACCCTATCCATAGCTGAAGCGTCTGAACTTGCAGTGACATTGAATCGAAACGATCTCTAAAGGACATCGAAGAAGCAGGTCTGTCAAAGGCATTGGAACTAGGTTGAATTTCCTTGTTGATCCTAGCCATGAACCTTCTCATCTTAGAAGCTCCCCCTGGATGAGAATTTTTCGAAGGAGGTGAAGTTGATTTGCCTTTAAAGTAGTTCTTATCCGAAAAGTTTGAATCCGTTCCAGGGAAAGGTGGGAGGCAGTAGAGATTCTTGATGGATTCGAAGATGTTGGAGAAGCGGGATAAGAGGGAATCGATGTCTTTCTCTCTTTCGATTGTTCCCTTCTTCCAGCAATTGTGCTTGGAACGGTACCATCCATGCTGAGACCTAACCTTTTGGCAGCAGCTGCACTCAACTTTGGAGCTGGAGTGGTATTGGAAGAAGATCTGAGACCTTGTCGAGTCTTGAGAGGTTGCGGACAACTTTTGAGAAGATCGATTCCCTCCTCTGACGTATTGTTGATTCGACATTTCATCATCATCACCTCCAAGGAAAGCCTCGAAATCCTTAAAGTTCTTTTGAGCTCCTTCTTCGTCTTCTTCTTCTCCACTCCACCAACTCTCTTCTCCACTATCACTATCGCTATCACTTTCTTCTTCCAAAGATTCAAAGATAGCCCCATTTCCATTACAAGGACTGACTCTTCCATCCAAAGGCACATCGTCTTGAGATAACCATCCTCCTAGCAAGCTGCTCGAAGGTTCTTGGTGTTGATCCGAAGAAGGAGCTACTGCCACTGCGTTTTCCAAAGAGGTCATTCTGATAGGAGCCATTGGTCGAGGCTTGTTCTTTGACCCTTTCCTTTTCGGACTTGTAGGTAGTTTGATTTCCGGAGAGAAAGTACTTGATGGTCTCAGTGGTGGTAGAGAAGGTGCAGCATTGGGTTTGACTTCAGAAACAGTGGTAGATTTCGGATTCGGAAGAGGTTTCGAAGATCCTGAAGTTGGAATGAAAGTTGAAGTTGCTTGAGTGAGAGCATCGAAGCTACCCCTTCTTGGACTTCTAGGAGGTCTCATTGGAGTGAAAGTCTGACTGACATCAGCGCTTGCACTTTTGATCATTGCTTCCCCACCTTGAGGGAGAAGAGGTAAGGCACTTGATGGAGAACGAGGAGATCCCAAGAGAGAAGAAGCATCCGTAGAGAAGCTAGCTCTACACCAACCTGGATTGTAGTTTGAAGAGCTAACAGAGAGTGATTCTGATCCACTAGAGTCTGCAGTGTCTGGACGAGTGGATGGACCGTCACGTCTAGTCAGTTGAGGTACAGTCTCGCCTTCTTCATCTCCAGAGAAGAGCGATGCAGAATCACTCAGAGGTGGTTGAGTGCTTGCGAAATCGATTTGAAGAGCTGGTATTGGAGTAGCGCTTGTAGGAGATACCTCATAGGTGTAGCAGGAAGAGACTTTTGAGAGTGAATCTCTAGAGCTGAAAGAGGTGCAATCTTCTTCTTGCTCCTTCTGCTGACCAAAGAAGATCGTGAGCGTCACCAAAGACAGCTTGACAAGCACTTTGCAGGGCAAGTCTTTGAATTGGATCCTCGAATTCCACCTTTGTCTTGACGGCTTCTCCTGAAGCGTACCTAGCGTATCGTTGAGCTGCCGTCAACTGTTGATGGGAAGGTGTTTCAGTTTCAACGCTGGTAACCGCTTGAGCTACGACCTGGGATAGAGAAGAACGTTTGCTTTGCAATTGAATGGTTGAAGAAGAGCTCTCATCTGGATTTGGACTAGAAGGAGGAGTCATGAAGGATAGATTGGGCGAAGAAGATTCTGATTGACCACTTGCTTGTTGACTAGAAGAGTAGGAAGTGGCATCGAAGGTGGAAGACGTTTGGAGTCTTGATTTGGACTTTTCCTATCTTCTGGTTTTGGTTCGATTCGAGAACGAGGTCTAGGGAAAGAAACCGAGTCCAACAATAGATCCTCTTCATCGCTACTTGCACAAGCGAGTTCTTCATCCAACCAATCCACTCCGGTTGGTTCATAACTACTTCTAGAATGAGGTCTAAAAGGAGATGAGGCCATGGACCTTTCTTGAGTTGAACAGCTAGAATTCGAACCTTTTGAAGCAGTTCTAGCCATCGATTCACCGTTCGAAACCGTCGTAGCTTGAGAACTTGTACGACTCATGGATGGATAGGATAGATTAGAGGCTGAGAAGTTGGCAGAGATGGGTGATAGATTGTATCCCTCGTCGATGTAAGATGACCAATCTAGAGAATCGACTGGAGGAGAAGAAGAGCCTGGATCCGTGATCGAACGACGCATATCCAATGCTTGAAGGGGGCTAGCTCTGGAAGAGAAGACCGACGAGTTCATGGTTGGAGTGTGTCTCTCCATGTCGACTACATCCTGAGCTTGGTAGAGAATCGAGCTTGAAGGACGAGATCGTTGAAGTTGAAGATCTCGATCCACCTCTACCACCGAACGAACAGCGCTGACACTTCCTCCTCTAGTTCTTGATCTTCTGTGCCCTTTGCTGCTTTCTTCTTTTCCCGTCTTCTGCTGCTCTCCAGAGGTACCGTCGAAGGAAGGAGGAGGACCACCAGAGATGGTAGAGGAACGTCTTCTAGAAGAAAGAGCGTCACTCAACGCCTTACTTCTCCTCTTGGTAGAAAGAGGTGTCATGACCTTTTCCGTTTCCTGATTGGAAGTGACTAGATTCTCATCCATGGATGGTAAATGACAAATGGTCGATAAGCTTGGTTCTTGTAGTGAAGTCCAGTATTTCGACGTGGAGCGTCTGCAGAAGAGATGGTACTAGCTCTGCTCTTTCGAGTTGGAATGATGACGTTGGACGGTGGTGTCGCTATGGTGCTTGGACTTCTACCATGACCTCTTCTTCTTGGAGTTGTTGAAAAAGAACCGTAAATTTCCGAAGTCGGTCTTGTTGATGGTTCTAGAGAAGTAGCGATGATGAGAGGTTGAAGATTGGAAAGAAAAGTTGCGTCTGACTGACCTCTCCTATGAGTAGTGGAGACTCTGATCCTAGGCGTCCTACCAGTGATGGTACTAGAAGAAGAAAAGGAAGCTGGAGAAGTGTTGATGGGATCATTGGAAGGTGAAGTGGAAGGGAAACTAGAGGTAGAGATTGCTCTTGGAGTTCGATCCGTTTCCGTTCCGCTGGAGTTTCCATCAGATATGCTGGCTTCTTGAGAGAGTTCCCTTGTACGTTGATGTGGGTACTTGTTAGGAAGCAGAGTGAGATTTGAAGCGACAAGAGACATGCCGTTGGTTGATAGGTGAGATTGAGATCTGCAAGAAGGGATAGAGATGAGAGAGAGAGAGTGAGCCTATTGATCTCCTTCGCGTTTCTTTTTTGATCTTTGATTTCAAATTGATTGAAAGAGTAAAGCTGGGATTGTAAAGAGCTATGCAAGCATGATGGAACTGGAGGTGTTGCTCTCCTCAACCTGGTTGGCTGCCTCCAACGTCGAGTCCATTTCTGTCTCCCATTTCCTATCCCTTCCCGACTTTCTAATGTTTGGTTCCATCCAATCATTATTCATATTTCTCTCCTACCTTGTCGGACGTTCTTGTCTCTTCTCCAGATCTCTAACTCGACTCACGTTATCAGCTAGTTATCCTTGTTCTTTCTGTTCGTGATATTGAGATCTGATTGAGCTTCTATTGATGTTCGAAGTTGAAGTTGAGGAAGTAAAGAGGAGAAAGGAGAAAGCAAAATCATCATTTTTGGATTTCCTTATCCCCTTTTCTATGAAAGAAAAAGATCGAGTGAGTTGTCTCAGCTGGCGAAGGCAATAAGCACACCTCCTTGCATCAACTCTTCTCATGGTCATCTTCATCCCTGGACCCTTCAAAAATCGCATCTTTTTGACTCAGGCACCCCTCTTTTGTTTACTTTCGCATAATCGGAAACAAGGGATAACCAACAATTCTACGTCAATAAGGCTCGTCGGAGAGATGTTGAAGGGTAGTCATTTCTCCTTCTGACGATCCCTCTTCCCTTCGCTATCAATGTCGATCTCAATGTCGATCAAACACAAACAATGACATCGCGATCGTCTCTTTTGGATTCATATACTACGTAATTTATTCCATCATTTTTATTCTTCAGAGAAACCGAGCGGAGTAGTAAAGCAAGATTCTAAGCTACAGAGAGAAGGGGGGTGGTTCTTCGTTTCATTCACCTCGGGCGCGAGAGAGAGGAATTCCTTCCTTCCTTCCTTCCTTTAAAGTTGAGCCTTGGTCTTTGCTTCGTTGAAACGCTTCTCGGCTTCAGACCAGTTGATGACTGACCAGATGGCCTCGAGGTATTTGGACGAAGGTTCTTGTACTGTTGAGAAGAGAAGAGGTGAATCGAGAAGTCAGAATATGAATGTATGCCAGATCGAAGCACTCGAAAGAAGTATCATATCATCTCATTACTCACTTGAAGGTAGTAAGCATGTTCCCAAACATCAACTCCAATGAGAGGAGCGTGAGAGATGACTGGATCTTGATCCTTGGTGGTGACGACTGGAGAGAGGAGAGCGAGTCAGGATGAAAGGAAGGTCAGAGACGCAGGATTGCAATAGCAATACAATACAAGCTTTCAATGGAGTAATTCACACTACTCACTTTCAAGCTTTTGAGTGACTGGACTGTATCCTAACCATCCCCAACCAGAACCTTGAACAGCAGCGGTTTGCTTGTTGAAGTTCTCCTTGAGCTTGTCGACGGATCCAAAGTCCTTCTCGATGGCTGTCTTGAGAGGTCCTGAAATGCAAGGAAATGAAGAGTAGCAAGAAGGAGAGGAGACAGAGGTGAGAAAGGCAAGCTCGGATTTAAGAGTGGATATCTTCTGGAGTAGATGGGATTTTGATGTTGTTCCTACGAACTCACCATCGTTGAGTTGACCTCCACCGTTCTTGGTTCCGGCAAGGTTCTTCCAGAAAGAGAGTGGTTGATGTGACCTGGAGAGAAGAGTAGAGAAAGAAGATTAGCGGGGAAGTTGAAGATAGAGAGCTCCATTTCGAAATCCTCCTTCTTAACGAAGAATCCCGCAAGACACAGACTAGGGTTGTCTTCTTTCTTTTCTTCAAGCGCACATCTACCACGCTAGCTCTTATCGCATTGAGCCTTGCTCCATCTTCCTATGCTCCCTCCACTCTTCCGGTTGGCTATCAAGAGCAGAGCTACAAAAGACTCACCTCCGCCGTTGAACTTGATGGCAGATTGGATTTCGATTTGCTTTCTAACATCGGAAGAAGAGACTGCAGAAGCGTAGGCCTTTTCAGCAGCGCTGTAGAGAGGTTGGATGATTAGATTGCGAAGTAGAGAGAAGGAAGAGGTGAAGAGAGATTAGACCAAGAGCTCCTCGGAACTTGATTGGATGGAAGAATACCAAACTGATAAGAACGAAGATACTCACTTCAAGTTGGTGACTGTATGCGATCAAGGCAGATAGACGCAGCAGGTTGAGTATAGAAGATGAGCGAGAGAAGATAGAACGAAAGAGTGAGTTTCGATCTAAAGAGACAGTCATCCTTCCAAATTACTGACCGTAAGCCTGGTGATGCTTGGAGTGATGGATTTCCATAATCTCCTTTGAGATTGCTGGTTCTAGAGCATCGTAAGAGTATGGCAATTGTGGTAGAGTGTGTTCAGCTGACAGGTGAGATGAGTGAATGAGAGATTGAGAGTGAGTGGGTCAACGTCAGTCAAACGTCAGGAGTTGGAGACGTTGAAGAGACTGAGTGAATCATGTCATCTCTAAGTTGGATGCCTGACAGCAATGACTGACTCATTGTTGATGAATTGGTTGTGGTTGTGATGGTGAAAGAAGATTCGAGAGTGTAGTGGCTCTAGAAGACGCAATTCAAATATTCAAAGGAGAACGAGCACAGACCCCTGACAAGACGCAAGGAATGATGAGAAGGCTCCAAAAAAGGCTCCTTTGCTCTAAATGGATCAAGAAATGATCCGAAAAGCGATTTGCAAGGAAAGACCGAGACTCTCTCTCAAACAAGAGAATTGGAAGCAGTTCGTCTCATCGCCTCTCGTTCAAGCCAGATCGAGAGCTTGAAATCGAGCCCGAACCTTTACCAAGATTGAGTAACAACAAAGGGCATGGTATGTACACAGTTTGGAAACGTTTTCAAAGTCCCTTTGAGTTTTAGAAAGTAGCGAGGAGGCGGAGGATCTTCTGGTCTCTGCGAGAAATAAGAGACTCATAGAAACGCTCAAATCAGCTTCGTCTACTCACCTGGAATACATCTTGGAACATTTCATAAAGATCTGAGTTCATTTTCATGATGTCTCTTTTAACGATTTGATCTTGAGATGGAAAAGCCTTCCCATAATCACGAGCTATCTTAAGCTTTGCGTTGACGGAGAGAACCAGAAGGGCTGAGGTAAAGAAGATGGAAAGAATGGAACGCATCACAAAGTTGAAACGGAAAAGACTGTTGAATGTTGAGGAAGGAGAGAGAAAGAGACAGGTTCTCAACTTCTTCGGAGATTTCTTGTT